>CAUYLG010021744.1:0-75875 GCA_963573385.1 Cacajao melanocephalus | reverse complement strand
CCAAATGCCCATCAATGATAGACTGGACAGGGAAAATGTGGCACATATACACCATGGAATACTATGAAGCCATAAGAAATGATGAGTTCGTGTCCTTTGTAGGGACATGGATGAACCTGGAAACCATCATTCTTGGCAAACTGACACAAGAAGAGAAAATCAAACACCACATGTTCTCAGTCACAGGTGGGTGTTGAACAATGAGAAAACATGGACACAGGGAGGGAAGCATCACACACTGGGGTCTGTGTGGGGGAACTAGGGGAGGGACAGCAGGGGTGCGGGGTTGGGGAGGGAAAACATGGGGAGAAATGCCAGATATAGGTGATGGGGAGGAAGGCAGCAAATAGGTACATACATTGCCATGTATGTACCTATGCAACAATCTTGCATGTTCTTCGCATGTACCCCAAAACCTAAAATGCAATAAAATATGTATTTAAAAAAAGAGAGAGACATCATTCCTAGATTTGGACTGCCTTTGCAAGTGGGCTCAGACAATGGGCCTGCATTTGTAGCCGACTTGGTACAGAGCACAGCAAGAATGCTAGGAATCAGTTGGAAGCTATAAGCCACCTACCAGCCTCAGAATTCAGGCAAAGTAGAGTGAATGAACCTGACTATTAAAAACAGCTTGGGGAATGTGTGTCAGAAAACAGGGCTAAAATGGGTACAGGCCCTCCCTATAGTGTTTTTTTTTTAATTAGATGTACTCGTTCTAAGAAAACTGGATATTCCCCATATGAGATCCTGTACCATAGGCCTCTCCCTGTCCTCTGGGGACTCCCAGGGACTCCCCAGAAATGAGAGGAAACTCAACTATACTGGCAGCTACAATAATACTGAAGCACACAGTTGGTCACGGTGAGGGATGTTTTACACAATTTATGACATTTGATGTCCATGAAAATTGTAGAAGAAAGGATTTTATTCTGATGGACAGATGAGAAAACAGGCTTCAGAAGGTTCAGAGATTTGCTTAAAGTCACATGGTAAGAACATGGCCACACTGGGACCCTCAGGCTCTGAAGAGGACATTCCCCTCACAGCAAAAGCAAAGACATTGCCCCAGGAGAAAGTTGGCACTTGTCTTCCCTAGGCACTGATACAATCTCATGGTGCTTCTCATCACCCATGGACTTCACCCACTCCCACTCCTCAGCCACCACTGGAGTGTGGTTTGTGAGCTCAAAGCAAACAAATGGCCAAGGAAAGACCCAGGTGGGAAGGTATGATCAGTTCAATCTCTCTCTCTCTATTTCTTCATTTTCAAAGCCAATGCCCTCCAAATCACACAGTGCTCTTTCCACCTGCTCCAGGCTGTGTTCACCTGTGCTTCCACACTGACTGATTCTTACGCCTGACCTTGAAACTCTGACTGCAAGTGGGGCCAATTACCTTTTTCCTCAGACTCCAGAATTTTCTGCAAAGCCAGGAAAGATAGACTGTTTTAGGAGCTCATTCAACTCCTGTTTCTCCACATTCTTTGTCAATGATGAGGCTGCTTGGAGGCTGAGCATGGTCTAAGCTGTAAAGAATGTTTGGAAATTCATTAGGAAATGTCTGAAGTTGGAAAAAAACTTGAGTAACCTGTGCAAAATATCTTATTTACATATTAAAGAAATGGAATCTAAAGCTTACAGAGGTTTTAATCCTGCTTAAATATGTGAATTAACAAATGGACAAGCTGGGGTGCTGACACAATCTCTTTAAATCCAAAGCCAAAGCATAGGAAGAATAAACTTCCAGAGACAGTGTTCTGGTAACTGGCTTTCTCAAGGAAAAGACAGATTCCAGATCATTCCTTCAAGCTTTAGAGAGCAACTGCTATGTAAACAACTTGGAGTAGAGAAGTTATTGACTCATTTATTGAGAACTACAGTATGAAATACGAAAGATCTGAACCCTTAGTAATGTCCTTGATTTTAATTCATCTGTACTTTAGAAAAAATTAGTGCTATGGTTCTGTAAATCAGTTCTTATTTTAAAAACTGAAAGGTGTTCCATTTTCACTAGAATTTACCAAAAAATAGTTACACAAAAAGCAACCTGGATTACAATATCAACAGAGAATTTCTGCTCCCGGTAATGCCAACAATCATAACATGGATCAATGATCTTTGCAATGTTCCAGTGGTGGCAGGAATGACTCCCATCTTGGGCAACTGCTGCCACGTTGAACTGCTGATAAACTTTGAGATCTATAAGGAATTATGAGAAACATTTTCTTCACAAACAACTGGGCTCTCAACATATACAATACAAGGAAAATGGTCCTAATCTTTGAGCATACTTTGTATACAACTTATTTCTGATTCACTAATACAAATGCACTCTTGTACTAATGACTGATGGCGCATTATTTGTTTAATCCACCAATGAAGCAACCTGACAAACAATTTATATAATCTAAATGAATTCCTGTATAAATGGTAGCCTCCATATTCCTCTTAGGTGGTACAGTCTATAACTGCTTTCCAGATGAAACCTCCATTCTGGAGTAAATACTTATTTGCCTCTGGTTTGCTAATTTCTTCATTTCTTTTGTATTTATTGATCTCACTTTCTTCTATCTGAATACATTCTAAAGTCATATCTGGGTGTCTAATGCATACTTCTCTGTAAAGGCATCTCTTTAAAACTTGTTATCTGGGTCCATATGTTGCTTAGTTATGGGACTATCTGACTTACTCATTGCAGAAAACTAAAAGAAAATTAGTCATACTTACCATGCTTATGGATTTGCTGATGTTCTTACTATTTAACTGTAGACTATTTCTCAACAATGGGGAGAGGAGTTGGGCCAGGTGGGAGCTTCCCTTTGGCACAGCTTCCATTCCACAGAGAAAAAAACGTTAGACAAGTAAAACAAATCAGCAGGGTGATGAAGAAATCCATTGATGTGCTCTGTGAAAATGCAGTTGAAAGCTAAGAATCTAAAGATTCTGTAAACACAAAATGCAAACTTCTCACCAATTATGTACTAAGACTTTGAACTTCAGATGATTGATCTTTTTTTAACTTTAGTACACACTGAACTGATGGGAGAAGTAAAAACAAAAATTCAGTTTAGTATTGATTAGTTTTTAAGTTTCACCTAAAATTATAACTAAATGATAACTCTCACTTCTAGAAAAAAAAAAACAAGAAGAAATAAAATCAAAATTAACAGAAACAAGAAAATAATAAACCTCAGCACAAAAGTAAATGTAATAGAAACAGAAGTAATTCAAAACATCCAAAAAAAAAAAGTGTTGGTATTTGAAAAGACGAGGAAAATCAATGAATTTTAGCTAGAATACCTAAGTAAAAAGTGAGAGGAAGACTCAAATACATAAAATCTGAGATAAAAAAGACATTTCAGATGATATTAAAGAAATACAAAGCATCATAAGAAGTTATTATGAGCAATAGCTATATGTCAATAAATTTAACAACATAGATTAAATAAATTTCTGGAGAAATACAGCCTTCTAATGTTAAATTATGAGGAAACAGAAAATATAACAGATAAATATAGAGTGAGAAAATTAAATCAGTACTCAAAGGTATTCCATCAAAGAAAACCCAAGTACATGATAGCTTAACTACAGAATTCTGCCAAACATTTAAAAAAGAACTAATACAAACTCTTCTGAAACTATTTCAGAAACTAAAAGAAAAAATACTTTTACACTAATTTTACAAGGTTAGCATAACCTGATTCCAAAACAAAACAAGGACACACACATACACACAAACTACAGACTAAGAGCACTAATGAACTTAGATACAAAAATCCTAGAAGGATACTAGCAAACCAAATCCAACAGCACACTGAAAAGATTATTCAACTTGATCATAGTTGGACTCATGCCACAGATGCCATGATGGTTTATCATAGGAAAAAGAATGCATATGATACATCATATTAAAAGAAAAAATGACAAAAAACGTACAATCATGCCAATACATGCAGAAAATAAATTTGACAAAATTCAATATCCTGTTATTATGAAAACTTTCAACAAGCTAGGTATAGAAGGCTTACACCTCAAAACAATAAAGGCCATATATCACAGCCCACAGCTGACATCATACTGTATGAAGAAAAGCTGGAAGCTTTTCCTCTAGTATCAGGAAAAAGACAAGGATCCTCATGTTTACCACTTACATGAAATGTAGTACTGGAAGTCCTAGCCAGAGCAATTAGACAAGAAAAAAATACAAAACACATCCAAATTGGAAAGGAGAATTTTTAATTTCCCTGTTTGCAGATGACATAATATTATATATAGAAACTCCTAAAGATTCTACCAAATACTGTTGGAACACATAAAAAATTTCAGCAGGCCCTGTCTCCAGTTGGTAGGGGCACCCTCTCCTCACAGCCCCCTCCCCAGCAAAGCCGGTCTTTTCTGCCCTTGGTCAGACTAGTTTCCTGCCCCTCTCTCCTGCTCTCCTCCCTCCAGCTGTTTCTGTGGCTGAGTTCTGTCCCTGTACCATTCAGGGAAACCCCAGCTGCCAGCAGGGAGCTCAGGACTGAGTGGGGCCCCCCAGGAAGCCTCCAGGTAGATTGGGGTGTTCTAGTCACTACCCTCTGGGGGTTTGGAGGGGAATCTTGAATGAACAAATGAATGAACTGCTTTCTGGGAAAACAGCCATAGCCAGAGAAGCCGTGTGATTGGGAGAAAGAAGCCAGGGTATGCAAGTCTCCCCAACAACCTCAAGTGGCCTGAAGTCCCAGGGAACCCTCAGGAAGACCTTCTGGGCAGAGACCAGTGGAAAGAGGGAGCAATATGGCTGAAAGGGAGCTTCTCCAGAGTGCACCTCTCAGCTAGTGAGACACAGAAACAGAGTGATATCCATGTCTCCAAACAAGATAGAACATCCACTCAGAGATCCCACCCAAAATCACCAACTTTGAAGATCAAAGATAGATAAATCCATGAAGATGGGAAGAAACCAGTGCAAAAAGGAAGAAAACATCAAACTCCAGAACACCTCTCCTCCCCAGAGAGATCACAATGCCTTATCAGCAAGGTAACAAAACTGGTCAGAGAATGATTTGGATGAGCTGACAGAAGAAAGCTTCAGAAGATGGGTAATAACAAACTTCTCTGAGCTAAAAGAACATGTTCTAACCCAACGCAAAGATGAAAAAAGATTAGACGAAATGCTAATGAGAATAAACAGCTTAGAGAAGAATGTAAATGACCTGATGGAGCTGAAAAACACAACAAGAGAACTTCACAAAGCATACACAAGTTTCAATAGCCGAATTGACCAAGCAGAAGAAAGGATATCAGAGATTGAAGATCAACTCAATGAAATAAAATGAGAAGCCAACATTAGAGAAAAAAGAGTGAAAAGAAATGAACAAAGCCTCCAAAAAATATGAGATTATGTGAAAAGACCTAATGTACTTTTGATAGGTGTACCTGAATGCGACAGAGAGAAAGAATCCAAGCTGAAAAACACTATTCAGGATATTAACCAGGAGAACTTCCTCAACCTAGCAAGGCAAGCCAACATTCAAGTCCAGTAAATGCAGAGAACACCACGAAGATATTCCTCAAGAAGAACAACCCCAAGGCACGTAATTGTCAGATTCACCAGGGTTGAAATGAAGGAGAAAATGCTAAAGGCAGCCAGAGAGAAAGGTCAGATTACCCACAAAGGGAAGCCCATCAGACTCACAGCAGATCTCTCAGCAGAAACCTTATAAGCCAGAAGGGAGTGGGGGCCAATATCCAACATCCTTAAAGAAAAGAACTTTCAACTTAGAATTTCATATCCACAAACAAAGGAGAAAGAAAATCCTTTGTGAATAAGCAATTGCTGAGAGATTTCATCACCACCAGGCCTGCCTTACAAGGGTTTCTGAAAGAAGCACTAAACAGAAAGGAACAACCAATACTAGCCACTCCAAAAACCTACCAAATGGTAAAGACCATTGACACTATGAAGAAACTACATCAACTAACAGGTAAAACAGCAAGTTAGCATCAAAATGGCAGTATCAAATTCATACATAACAATATTAATGTTAAATGTAAACGGGATAAATGCCTCAATCAAAAGACAGAGACTGGCAAATTGGATAAAAAGTCAAAACCTATTGGTGTGCTGTATTCAGAAAACCCATCTCACTTGCAAGGACACACATAGGCTCAAAATACAGGGATGTAGGAAGATTTACCAAGCAAATGGAGAGCAAAAAAGCAGGAGTTGCAATCCTAGTCTCTGATAAAATAGACTTTAAAGCAAGAAAGATCAAAAGAGACAAAGAAGGACATTACATAATGGCAAAAGGATCAGTGCAACAAGAACTAACTATCCTAAATATATACGCACCCAATACAGGAGCACCCAGATACATAAAGCAAGTTCTTAATTACCTACAAAGAGACTTAGACTCCCTCACAATAATAGTGGGAGACTTTAACACTCCACTGTCAATATTAGGCAGATCAATGAGACAGAAAATTAACAAGGATATCCAGGAATTGAACTCAAACCTGGACCAAGTGGACCGAATAGACATCTACAGAACTCTCCACCCCAAATCCACAAAATATACATTCTTCTCAGCACTACATCACACTTACTCTAAAATTGACCACATAATTGGAAATAAATCACCCCTCAGCAAATGCAAAAGAACAGAAATCATAACAAACAGTCTTCTCAGACCACAGTGCAATCAAATTAGAACTCAGGATTAGGAAACTCAGAACCACACAACTTCATGGAAACTGAACAACTGGCTCTTGAATGTTGACTGGTTAAACAATGAAATGAAGGCAGAAATAAAGATGTTCTTTGAAACCAACAAGAATGAAGACATAACATATCAGAATCTCTGGGACACATTTAAAGCAGTGTCTAGAGGAAAATTTATAGCAATAAATGCCCACATGAGAAGCCAGGAAAGATCTAAAGTCGACGCCCTATCATCAAAATTGAAAGAGCTAGAGGAGCAAGATCAAAAAAACGTAAAAGCTAGCAGAAGACAAGAAACAACTAAGAGCAGAACTGAAGGAGATACAGACACAAAATTCCCTTCAAAAACCAACAAATCCAGAAGCTGGTTTTTTGAAAAGGTCAACAAAATAGACAGGCTGCTAGCCAGATTAATAAAAAAGAAAAGAGAGAAGAATCAAATAGATGCAATGAAAAACGATAAACGGGATATCACCACCGATTCCACAGAAATACAAACCACCATCAGAGATTACTACAAACAACTCTATGCACATAAACCAGTAAACCTGGAAGAAATGGACAAATTCCTGGACACTTGCACCCTCCCGAGCTAAAACCAGGAAGAAGGTGAAACCCTGAATAGACCAATAAAAGGGCTGAAGTTGAGGCAGCAATTAATAGCCTACCAACCAAAAAAAGCCCAGGTCAGGATGGGCTCACAGCTGAATTCTACCAGACATACAAAGAGGAGCTGGTACCACTCCTTCTGAAACTATTCCAAGTAATCCAAAAAGAGGGAATCCTTGCCAAATCATTCTATGAGACCGATATTATCCTGACACCAAAACCCAGCAGGGACTCAACAAAAAAAAACTTCAGGCCAATATCCATGATGAACATAGATTCAAAAATCTTCAATAAAATAGTGGCAAACCAATTGCAAGAGGACATCAAAAAGCTAATCCATCACGATCAAGTAGGCTTCATCCTGGGGATGCAAGGCTGGTTGGACATACACAAGTCTATAAATGTAATTCACCACATAAACAGAACCAAAGACAAAAACCACATGATCATCTCAATAGATGCAGCAAATGCCTTCGACAAAATTCAACAGCCCTTTATGCTAAAAACTCTCAATAAACTAGGTATAGATGGAACGTATCTCAAAATGCCAATCATCACTGGTCATTAAAGAAATGCAAATCAAAACCACACTGAGATACCATCTCATGCCAGTTAGAATGGCGATAATTAAAAAATCTGGAGACAACAGATGCTGGAGAGGATGTGGAGAAATACGAACACTTTTATACTGTTATTGGGAGTGTAAATTAGTTCAACCATTGTGGAAGACAGTGTGGCGATTCCTCAAGGACCTAGAAATAGAAATTCCATTTGATCCAGCAATCCCATTACTGGGTATATATCCAAAGGATTATAAATCATTCTATTATAAGGACACATGCACACATATATTTGTTGCGGCACTGTTTACAATCGCAAAGACCTGGAACCAACCCAAATGCCCAACAATGATAGACTGGACAAGGAAAATGTGGGACATATACACCATGGAATACTATGCAGCCATGAAAAATGATGAGTTTGTGTCCTTTGTAGGGACACGGATGAATCTGGAAACCATCATTCTCAGCAAACTGACACAAGAACAGAAAATCAAACATTGCATGGTCTCACTCATAGGCGGGTGTTGAACAATGAGAACACATGGACACAGGGAGGGGAGCCTCACACACTGGGGTTGGTTCAGGGGGTCTAGGGGAGGTACAGCGATGGGTAGGGAGGTTGGGGAGGGATAACGTGGAGAAATCCCAGATGTAGGTGACGGGGGATGGAGGCAGCAAACCACATTACCATGTATGTACCTGTGCAACAATTCTGCATGATCTGCACATGTACCCCAGAATCTAAAGTACAATAATATATATATATATGTATATATATTTTATATATATATGTATATATATTTTATGTATATATGTATAAAAAGAAAGAAAGAAATAGGGGCTACCTACCTTCTTGGATATCTGTTAAAATAGAAGTAGTGAAGAAGAAAATAGATGGTAAAACACTTGGAAGAGCAGGGAGGTTTTCTTCTAGAAAGTCTATTATTTCCCTTGAAATAACTCAGGAAGTCTCCATAATTAAAATCCTAGCTCTTAAAGAATAATTCCTTCAGGTTGGGCATGGTGGCTCATGCCTATAGTTCTAGCATTTTAGGAGGTCACGCAGGAGGATCACTTAAGGCCAGAAATTTGAGCCCAGCCTGGGCAACATGGCAAAACCCTGTCTCTACAAAAAAAAAAAAAACACAGAAATTAGCTGAGCATTGTGATGTACACCTGTAGTCCTAGATACCTGGGAGCCTAAGGTGAGAGGATTGCTTGAGCCTGGGGTGTTGAGGCTGCAGTGAGCCATGATTATACCACTACACTCCACACTCCAGCCTGGGTGAGATTCTGTCTCAAACAATCATCCCCTTCTCTGAAAGGAATCTAATTTTACTCCTTAAAGCAGATGTGGTAAGAAAATTCTTTCCATCTAAATATTATCAGTGTAACATTGTCTTTCCAGCCCTGTGGGTTAGCACTTAGAGTATGAAAAATAAAACCTGATGTAATTGAACCATTGCACTTGGCTTGTTGAAAACAGTACAATGTGGAATGTGGAACTGTTTCTTATTGTCCAACTGTTCTATAAGTCTAAATATGGGTTACACAGGGATCTTGTCGTTGGTAATATTCAGAGTATGGGAGTTGGCAACATGGAAAACTATATCATATATGCTGAATATGATCCTATGCTCTTAAGAATATAATGGCTAGTATTGGGGCTAGCATCACTTGATTTATCCCTTAAGTATCAGTGGATCAAATTTTATGTGTTAAGGAATTAAATGGTCTAATTAACTGAATGAAAAAAAAGTTGATGATTGGGATCTACTTTGTATTTGCAGTGAAAATTTTATGATTTGGAGTAGTATAGAATATAGCTTAAGAGAGCAAAGATTCTTTGCCTTTCCAAGAAGACTGTATACCATAATGTATACAAACTACTAGCTCAGAATGGCAGTGATTCTGAAGGCCAACTCATCCAAGCATCTGGTCTTTCACACAGAGGTAAAATCAACAGGACCTAGTAATGGATTGGAATCTGAGAGGGGAATGTATTAAGAAGGACTTACAGGTCTGTGGAAATCGATAGAATTTCCTTAAAATTTCTGTCAAATAGTCATCAACATGCACTTGAAAATGTTCAATCATAGCAAGCCTTCCAAAGAAACCCATTTCATTTGGATGATTTTTATTTTCCATTCTTTGGGATGAGAGTCACATTTTTTATCGAGTTTCTTCCTTTTTATATCCTTTTCTGTGTCACTTACTCCTTCATCCTTTGTAAATTTAACCACCAAGACATCATTGTTTATAGGTTCCAGTGAGGCCACATTAATAATAATAATAATACATATTATGTTGAACCTTAGTTCTTTCCTGTTTACTTAGGATTTAATTCACCTCTTAAAATCTCCTTTGGTTATTTCCTGAAGTTTCTTTTCTTTTCTTTTTTTTTAATTTTTTTTTAAATTTTTATTTGAGTCTCACTCTTCTTGCCCAGGCTAGAGTGCAGTAGCACAATCTCGGCTCACTGCAACCTGTACCTCCTGGGTTCAAATAATTCTCCTGCCTCAGCCTCCCAAGTAGTTGGGATTCCAGGCACTCGCCACTATACCTGGCTAATTTTGTATTTTTAGTAGAGACAGGTTTTCATCATGTTGTCCAGGCTGGTCTCGAACTCCTGACTTCAGGTGATCCACCTGCCTCAGCCTCCTAAAGTGCTGGGATTATAGGCGTGAGTCATTGCACCCAGCCTATTCCCTGAGATTTCATTTGTGCTCAGCAATTGGACCAATCATATTTTCTCCTATCCTGCTCCTCACAGCATCTTGTTCTGGCCTCTGCTGCTAGTGTCCTCCATAAAAATGATGTTATACTGGGCACAGCAGGCTTTTGCAGTGGCCATTTTGATATCTTAGGGCCATGAAGTAGTTGGGGCATGGGGAAGAATGGCCCCTTCTCTAACATCGAGCATGCTTTCTCACCTGGGCCCTGAAGCAGCATTGCTTGGTTTCATGGTCTCATAAAGACTTTTATGAACACAAAGAAACTTCTACCTTCTTTCTTCTATCTGAGTCAGATACTGTTTCTCTCCATTGTCCTTATGTTTCTCTCTCCCTCATCCACCTTACTGACAACTTCCCCTCTTTCCCCAGATTCTTGTAACCAAATATGTCCTCCTCCTTGTACTTCCAATCTCAAAATTCTCTCGCTGCCTATCTAGTTGTGTAATAAACCTGTAAAGGATTCCTTATTCATCAGTTTCGCAAAGAGGTAGACTGGATATCTCAGATTGCGGACAGGTGGGTCACCCTGATACACAGCAACTTTATTATGAGGTTCTTCAGCTGCTCCATCATTGTTCTGTGGGCTATATGGTATTGCCTTTGTATTAGAAAACCTCTAGGAAGATCAGTCTTGTACTTACTGCATGCTTTCTAACAGTTGCTTCCCTCTCACCCCCTTTCCTATTCTCTTCCTCCTGAAAGTTACATTCTTTGATTATTTATCCTTCATATTTTCTGCAACATACTGAAATCATGTGCTTCTTCTTTTTCTTTTTTCTATTTTAAAAAATGCTTTCTGACAAGCTAGAATATTGACACTCTTTAATCTCTACTCAATGTGCTATACTGAGAGGACTATTGACTTTGGGGCTACATTACCTTTTGTTGAAGTCCAACTCTGCCACTTCTTTCTCGTGAACCTCTTGTGAATCCATTTTTGATCCACAAAGTGAAGGTAACAACCTTATGAGGCAGAAGTTAAATTTCCTGGGTTAAAGGAGCTGAAAAACGTAGAATTTCCAACTCAGTGTCAAACCACATAACCAGTGTCAGTATACTACACTTCTTCCCCTTTCTGTCCCATCCCTTGGTGACTAAGTTGCACCTCCCTGTGCAGATGGCTGTACTGCCCATCACTCATGAAGAGCTGCGTCACTCTCTCACTGCATGTGTGGTACCTTTTTTCTTCTTGCCATTCCTCTTCCAGGTAACTGAGTATACCATTGATCTCTGTCTCAACTTTATCTTGGAACCTCCATTTAGTATGTGGGTTGATCATTTAAACATAAATCCACTTGTTCCACCTCTTAGTACTTTAATAACATCAAATTTTCATTAATACTCTAAAATCTATGTGTGTCTTAAATGGAAAACATTCCTTTAATTTGAATCATTGTGTTTGAAACACTATTCGTGGCTGTACATCATAATGGCAGTTAGTGATATATACACACAGTTGTATAAATGATCACCTTTCTAATTGCATTTGTGAATAGCATTTTACATATTTTCTTTGAAACATCTTAGATTGAGCGAGAACTAACTGTAGCTGCAATAATGAGATTTTGGGTCTGGGGAGGAAATTATGACTGAAGAACGGAAATAGGGAAATGTTGTATCCTGTCTCCTAACATCAAGATTTTTTTAAAAACCCATAGTTCATTTTTCCTCTGTTAATAAATTCCAAGAATCATTGCTGGAATTAAATTTCCATGCCCTGAAGTTACTTATATTATAAATGTTGGTATTTGCTGAAAACAGTCAGTGTTCCAAAACATGTTTTTTTAAATCAACATAATATTTGTACTTATTTGTAGGATGCATGTGATATTTTGTTACACGCATAGAATGTGTAACGATCAAGTCAGGATATTTAGGACAGTCATCTCCTTGAGCATTTATCATGTCTGTTCTAGGAACATTTTAAATCTTCTCTTCTAGCTATTTGGAATATACAATATGTTGTTGTTAAGTATAGTTACTTTATTATCGCCTAACAGAACTTATTTCTTGTATCTAACTGTATGTTTGTACCCATTAACTTACCCCTTTCCATTCCCTTCTCTCCACAGCCCCTCCTCAGCCTCTTGTAACTATAATTCTACTCTCTACCTCCATTATACCAACTTTTAGCTCCCGCATATGACTGAAAACATGCGATATTTGTCTTTCTGTGCCTGGCTTATTTAATGACCTCCATTTCCATCCATGTTGTTCCAAATGACACAATTTCATTATTTTTATGGCCAAATAGTATTTCATTGTGTATATACCACATTTTCTTTATCCACTCATCTGTTTATACATACAGTTGATTGCATATCTTTGCTATGTAATAAACATGAGGATGTGGGTGTCCCTTTTTTAATACTGATTTTCTTTATATTGATTTCCTTTCCTTTGGATAAATACCTAATAGTGAGATTGGAATTGCTAGATCATATGGTAGTTTCATTTTTAGTTGTTTTATTTTTTGAGAAATCTTCACCCATAATGATTGTACTAATTTACATTTCTATCAACAGCATATGAGTTCCCTTTTCTCTGCATTCTCAGTAGCATCTGTTATTTTTTGTCTGCTATTAGTTATCATAATGGAGTTAAAATGATCTCTCATTGTGGGTTTGATTTGCATTTCCCTGATGATTAGTGATGTTGAGCTTTTTTTCATATACCTGCTGCACATTTGTATGTCTTTTGAGAAATATCTTATTCATCAAAAAAAAAAAAAAAGAAAAAGAGAAATGTCTTATTCATATCCTTTGCCCATTTTTCAATGGGATTTTTTTTTTTAATTTTTGAGTTGTTTGAGTTCCTTGTATATTCTGTATATTTGTTTCTTGTCAGATGAATAGTTTGCAAATATTTTCTCCCATTCAATAGGCTGTGTCTTCATCTGTGTTGCTCTTCACTCTGCTTTGCTGTACAGAAGCTTTCTAGTTTAATATAGTCCTATTTGTCTATTTTTGGTTTTGTTGCCTGTGCTTTTGAAATCTTAGTCATAAAATCTATGCCTAATCCATAATTCTGAAGTGTTTCCCTCATGTTTTCCTCTACTAGTTTCATAGTTTCAGGTCTTATAATAAGTCTTTAATCCATCTTGCGTTGATTTTTTGTTTATAGCAAGAGATATAGCTAGTCTGGTTTATTTCTTCTACAGATGGATATCCAGTTTTCCTAGCACTGTATATTGAAGAGGGTGTCCTTTCCCCAATGTATGTTCTTGGTGCCCTTGTCAAAAATCAGTTGGTTGTAAATATGTGGATTTATTTTTGGGTTCTCCATTCTGTTCTGTTGGTCCACAAAACATGGTTTTTAGAAGAAAGACTTGAATGTTACAAATTTATTTGGCTTAAATAAATGCAGCCAAATGCATCTTTCTCCTGATGGTGTCAGGCTTTTTGAGAAGGATATTCTTGCTAATCCTGATCTTTTAATCTATACAGAATCGTCCAACTGAAAAATTGATTTATTATGCAAGCATGCATCTACTTTAGAAAATATTATTGCTTAATATGATGACAAAAGAATAAATAATATGCTCAGTAGTGGCTTCAGCTGATTCACAGATTTATTTTGCAGTTTGTGCCAATTGCAACTTTTTGGAAAAGGCTATTTCCAAAAAAGAAAAAAAAAAAGGCCTTTTTATAAAAAGCTGGATCTCTTCTCATTCTGCATTCTCACTATCATCACAGACCTATTTGCAATACTTATTGTATATTTGCTTTTATTCCAAACTGTCTTTGAAATTTGCCACTGACAATGTAAAATCTTTCTTTTGTCAGAACTGTGCTCAGAGTTCTTTAATTCCCAGAGAATCCCTAGTGTTTTTGGAAGAGGAAGAAACTGACCCTTCTTCCCATTACGAATTTCAACAGTAGTCATTTTTCTCAAAATTCCATTTCAATTTTTTATTGCATATATTTATTCCTTCAGTCAAATTAGAAATTTTAGCAGTGTCAAATTCAGAAATTGTTTCTGTTAAACTGTTTTATATTTTCAAAGGATTTTTATTCATGTGATTTGAGGATGTGTTTTGAATCCTAGGAGCATAGTAGATTTCTAGAAGCAGCATGACATTGTTATAATGAGCTATCTAGGGCAACAAAGCTTTGGCTTTTCTATTAGTTTCATAAATGTATATTTATGTTCCCCTTTATTCTTCCCACGCCAGCCATTCTAATAAGTAATGTCCTTTTAATCTTTTTGCCTTTCTATTGAGATCAATTAACAGATGATTGAGAATGAATTTGTGGAATCATCTGGAAATGCTTCTAAATTTCTATGAAAACAGTGTGAAAGAACTATTGTGACCATTCCAACTGCAAGAATTGTGGATATGAGATTTTTACGTAAAGTATTGAAGTTGTGAGTGGCAATCAAATGGGGAGTTCTCAGAGCGCACTGTTTATTAAGAGGAAGCTGTGTATTATTTATCCCAAGATGGCAACACTGTTTTTGTTTTTTTTTTTTTCTAAGCCCTTTGGATCAGACGGTGGCTGCTGTGATCTAGAGGGTCTCTGTCTTAGCACTTGTGACTGAGATTTTAATTAAGTTACAATATCGAGGGATAGGGGCTAGTTAGATCTGTTTTAGATATTATCCTTAGAATTTGTAACCCCAAAGGTGGGGTTGGTTTAAATGCTTGAGCAGATACCAACTGTCCACACTACAGCCAACCTCCTAATCACAAAGAGGACCACTTCAAACTTTGACACTTTAACCCTTTTTATTATATCCCCTTGGCAGAAACTGAAATTCAGTCATAATTCTTTTACTTGACTCGAGGCAAACTTAATGGTGACATCCAGTTTTAACCTTTGTCACTCTCTCTGGGGTACTGAGGGACAAGTTCTTCTCTAGGCTCTGACAGAAACCTTAAACCATGAGCACTAACATACTTTCAGGATAAAGCGGAATTCCTAACAGGAATTTTGCAAACATTACGTGGTTTTTGTCCTTGCTTCTAGATAATTTATATTCTGGTCACGGGTCCATAGATCATAGTGTTAACTGCTTAATAAATACAATCCGTTAACCATATTTTTCCGAAGAAAAGGAAAAAAATCTTTATATTAGAGGCCCCCTGAGGGCCTCCCATACAGATTCTTTATTTCTCCCTGAACTTTTAAGAAATGCAGTATTTTGTCACTTCTACCCAGAGAGACTTAAAATAGACAGTCCTGGATTCAAGTTCTGGTTCTGTGACTGAATAACTTTTTGACTTTGGACAAGTTACTTAACTTCCCTGAGCTTACATGATTCTGATGGGTAAAATGGAAGAATTATTAGTACCCACCTCATAGGACTAGGAGAATTACAGTTGGTCAATGAATAACATGGGTTTGAACTTAGTGGATCCATTTTTATATGAATTTTTTTCAATAAAAGTTATACCATGTGTGCCTGTCTTTCCTCCCTCCCTTCTTCTTCAGCTCATCTGCCACTGTCATCCCTGAGACGGCAAGACCAACCTCTCCTCTTCCTTCTCCTCCTCAGCCTACTCAATGTGAGGACAAGGATAAAGACCTTTAGGATTATCCACTTCTCTTAATAAAGAATAAATATGTTTTCCCTTCCTTATGATCTTCTTAATGACATCTTCTTTTCTCTAGCTTACTTTATTATAACAATACAGTATATAATACATATAACATACAAATGTGTTAACTGTTTATGTTATAAGTAAGACTTCTGGTCAACAGTAGTCTACTAGTAGTAAAGCTTTTGGGGAATCAAAAGTTATACATACACTTTTGACTGTTCAGGCAGGGGGTCAGCACCCCAACCCCTGCTTTGGTCAAAGGTCAACTATAAATGGATGAGGCATGGTGTACATTTAGCCAAAGGCCTAGCACTGGTTAAGAACTCATAAAATGTTGGCTGTATTAGTCTTTTGTCATGCTGCTAATAAAGACATACCCGAGGCTGGGTAATTTATAAAGGAAAGAAGTTTAATGGACTCACAGTTCCACATGGCTGGGGAGGCCTCACAATCATGGCAAAGGCGAAGGAGAAGCAAAGGCCTGTCTTACATGATGGCAGGAAAGAGTTGTGCAGGGGAACAACCATTTATAAGACCATCAGATCTTATGAGACTTATTCACTACCATGAGAACAGTATTGAGAAAACCACCCCCATGATTCAGTTATCTCCACCTGACCCTGCCCATGACACGTGGGGGTTATTACAATTCAAGGTGAGATTTGTGTGGGGACACAGTCAAACCATATCATTGGCTAATGTCATCTCTCTCCTCTCCTCTTTCTTTCTCCTCCTTGACCAAGTATGAATCTACCCATTTCATGACCTCACCTAAATATTTAATTTGTACTAGATTTTTACTGCTTGTCCACAAATTGTTATCTTCCTGCCCCTTGATGAGTCTGCTAAGAAGAAAATTAGCTTGACACACAGCAGGGGTGAGTCCAGTTGTCCTTGTTGGATTGGGATACATGCCTTCAACTCATGGCCCAATGCTTCCCTTGCTTGGCTACCCATCCTTTTCTACCCTGGGTAGATCCTTCTGTTTAAACACTCTATGTATATGGTCACTGGTATTTTGCAAAGTGCATTTCAAAATAACTATTATGATGGATTTCATGAAATAACACCGGATTAAGTTGAAGAAGCCTTCCTTGATCCTCATGGTAAACAAAATTGTTTATGAAATGCTAATACCAGTATCTCTTCCTGAACAACAGAAACAAAGCAAAAAGGAAGCAAATGCACCTATGAAACTGTTGCCTATATAATCTCTTGTAGGATTCTGAGTATTTGATGGGATATGAAATTTTTCTTAAAAGGTATCTACTTCAAGATTTAATGAAATTATATTTAAATGATAAATCTTTATAAAGTAGTGGCTTTGAGTCCACTTGCTTCACTGCATATAGTACTATATTGTATTTTAAGTCCTATCCAGCGATACATTTTTAAATTTTGCACTTTTTACAAATGGCGTTTTGTTTCATTTATCTTCTTTCTTTAAAAAGAAAAAGAGTGAGTGCCAGCAGTACTAGGGTAATGGAAACAGCAGCATACAGACAGTCCAGAAACCTGGATTTGAGTCTGGTTCTATCGCTCACAAGTTGTCTGACCAGGGGCAAGTTATTTTGAAATTTCTTGTCTCCTTTAGCCTCCTTGGGTGTACCATGATAATAACAGCATCTGCTACATCTGCCTCACATGGTGGTGGTTTGGCTCAAATGGAAGTTTAAACCAAAGAACTTCTTTTATGGAATTTTTTAACAGATGTCATATTACTGTGATTTATAAAAAGATTTTCAGTATAATAAAATCTAAACACACATAATGTGAGATAATTAAAATAGGTTTTTATTTCATGTTACTAGGTTAACAAATGAATAGACATTTTAACAACAACAAAAAAAATGGGTTTTCTTCCAACAGATGTGGCTATCAGGGAAGTGGGAGGGATGGCAGATCAGCTTTGTCTTGGAGAGGCCCCATGGTCCTCCCTTCCTCCTTGAGAGCTGTGCTCTGTGGCAGACCTTTAAAAATGAGAGTACCATCAAAACACCCTGCTTGCATCCTTGATCCTCTATAAAATGGGCTTACAGTCATCTGTTTGCAGTTGCCTGTTAAAAAGAAAAACCTACTTAAATCCCTAATGCTATTGGGAAAGCCATTGTTCAAGAGCAGCTTCCTTAATCTGAAAATGCAAATTTGATGGAACATACGCAAGGATTGTTCCTGATTTAAAGTTCTCATAAAAGCAAACTCCACAAAATGTGTTCACATATCTAAAAAAAAGTACTCCCAATAGTTGAAAAGGAAGCTCTGTCTTACTAACTACAAAGTAAAGTGTACCAAGCCCACTTTTAGTGAGATACTGTGCTGTCACCATTGTTGGTAAAGCCTTAAGTGTTCAATGAATAGGAATCTTCTATCTACAGATTTTTTAAAAAAATAATCATGGGGTGGGTACAGAAACATACAATCAGTAAGATCTAATATTTGATAGCACAACAGGGTGACTACAGTCAACAATAATTTGTTGTACATTTAAAAATAACAAAGAGTATAACTGGAATGTTTGTAATGCAAAGAAATGATAAATGCTTGAGGTACTGGATACCCCATTTACCCTGATGTGATTATTATGCACTATATGCTTGTATCAAAATATTTTATGTACCCCATAAGTATATATACCTATGATGTACCCATAAAGATTTAAAAATTAAATCGGGGAAGGGGCTTATTTCCTCAGCATACTCCTATATCTCCTACAGATGATGATGTTAGCCAGATAGTGACATAAAACCAGAGATGTGCTGAGGATCTCAATATCTTATATTCATGGAAACCATGAGGAAAGCTAATATTCATTATTCTTTATGTAATGAAGCTTTGAAAAGGTAAGGGAGAGGCAAAGAAAAAATTCCCCAAAGTCTTTGAGAGGATCTTCAATGTGCACACCTTGTTAGCATATCTGGGTATCTGTGTGGGTTGGTTTGCGAGTCAAAAAATGAACAGCAATGCAACAATGTACACAAAAAGGAGCCCCTTTTTTACCTTTAATAACCAGCTGTGACTTTGGCTAGAAACTTATCATCTAAAATAATTCTATTGGCTGAAATTTGTCCTCTATATTTTGTAGAGATTTGCCAGTATGTAAGATCTAGCTTGTGTTGGTAGTCTCACAGTCAAATCAGAGTTTCACAGGAAGGAATTTTGCTTCTGGAAGACTGGTTTAGTGCTTTCCTTCTTGTGACATTGTAAGAATGCAAAGAAAATCATAAATTCACAGTCTTTTTGAAGAAAACAAAAATCATTGAGAAAATACCTAAACTCTGTCAATTTTCAGCGCTATCTCGTAATAATCTTTTTTCCTCTACTTAAGCTTAGTCTTTGAGCGGGAAACCATCCTCCTTCTTGTCAAGGCTGATTCCTCCCCATGTATCCTTGAGCCCATGTCTTCTTCTTCTGGTGCCTTTTTTCACCTATTGTCCCATATTTTATATCATCTTTCACTGTATCATCAATATCTTCCCTCCTCACCACTTCCTTCTTTTCAACCTGAAAACATGCTTACGTTTTCCATGTCCAGAAAAAAAAAAGCAAAGACTAAGCATTAATACCTGTACAGGTTATTACTCATAATTTTTTTGTCTTAAACATCAGCATTCTTTCTTGCTCTTTTCAATATAGTTTGGTGTTCTCCCACTCTACTGAAGTTGCTACCTAAAACTCTGTCTGTAACAGCTTTTATTTATTCATTTTTTTGAGGTAGTGTCTCACTCTGTCACCCAAACTAGAGTGGAGTGCCATGGCACGATCTTGGCTCACTGCAACCTCCGCCTCCCAGGTTCAAGCGATTCTCCCACCTGTTTCCTAGGTAGCCAGCTAATTAGCCATGCCCATCTAATTTTTACATTTTTAGTAGAGATGGTCTTTACCATGTTGACCAGGCTGGTCTCCATCTCCTGACCTCAGGTGATCCACCTGCCTTGGCCTCCCAAGGTGCTGGGGTTACAGAAGTGAGCCACTGCACTCGGCCTGTGATACTTCTTCTAATTTGTTTCCTTCTTGACCTCTTTGCAGAATTTGATGTTGTCCCCAGCACCTGATTCTTGACTCCCTGTCTGTTCTCTTTCTACTTCAATCTGTTCTGACATTACTGCTGACTTAATCTTTAAGTGTAATGCTGAACAGACTGCTTCCCTGGTCAAAAACCATCCATGGCTTCATGAATCATTTTTCTGTGAAGATAGCATTAATTTCCTACCAACTCGATTAAAATCTTTCTATGACTTGGTATGTTTTATTGCTCTTTCTTGACTTATCTCTCCTGACATGTATCTAAAAAGCAAAGTTATTTTTCTTTGTACATGTTAGTTGTTTTCTCAATCTTGTATTATGTTTCCTTCTCTTAGAATTTCATTTTCTTAATCTCTACATTTCCAAGGCTCATATTTTAATGAGGGGCTATTTTTAAATGCTATCTTCTGCCTGAAGTGTTATTCTGATTCTACAAACGTGATGTGGACTCCCCTCTTTTTTTGAATTCCTCTGATTTGTTCCTTGATACCCTATAGAATAGGTCTCTTTCTGCTGTGTATTATAGTAATTTTGTCATTTTTCTTATACTCCTATGGTGTGTAGGTTGTTTAAAGAAAAACCCCTCAGTGGCTCACAACTATAATCCGAGCACTTTGGGAGGCTAAGGTGAGCAGAACTCTTGGGCTCAGGAGTTCAAGACCAGCCTGGACAACATGGCGAAACCCTGTCTCTACAAAATATACAAAAATTAGCTGGGCATGATGGCACACACCTGTTTTCCCAGCTACTTGAGGAGCTGAGGTAAGAGAATCGCCTGAGCCCAGGAGGTAGAGGTTGCAATAAGCTGAGATCACGCCACTGCACTCTAGACTGGGTGACAGAGTGAGACCCGGTCTCAAAAAAGAAAAGAAAGAAAGAAAGAGAAAAACAAAAAGGAAAGCAAAGGAAAACTCCATGGAAAGAAGAGGAGCCAGTAACCTATTGGAGAACTTCCTTTGATTTTTTAATCTCCTCTTTGAAAAAGCTAAACTCCATCCCAGGGTGGATGGAAAGGAGAAAGGCAGGCAATAACTTACATGGGAGGCAGAATTCAAAGCTATCTAGGATTAAATGAGCAAGGGGAGGGGTCAGTAATGGTACCCAGAGAAAGTAGCTACAGCTGGAGGAGGACTACCCCAGAGGAGCTGTGGTCTTCATTAGAGGGTATGCCTACTGCCAAACTACAGCCCAGGAGGGAGGAAGCCGGGGATAAAGGTCCTGAGCCATCTTACATCTGCCCTCCAATCTGTTACTGTTTCCCAATGGCTAAATCTGGCCGAAGCCACAGTGCAGGGGAACTTGTTGATTGAGTTCATAAAAGTCAGTCTCTTGGTCTTAGGAGGGTGTGAAAGGTAGAGTGTGAATTTGACTGGACTAATAAGAAATTTCCAGTTTAATAATGGAATACAGGTAATCTATCTTAGCAGTGTTGGGCTCAGATGGAATCACAGGGCAAGACTGTGCCAATGACTGAGCAAAGAAAGCTTTGCATTCGCCTTTTAAGGCCAAAATCAATTAGGATGTCTGCAGTCAGCAGACAGAATGACTACAGCTAATTCTTGAATCTTATTTTAAGCATCGGTGAAATACGCTGTGAACAATAGATAGTATCTACTAAAAGGCAATAATTTCTCATTATGATGAGGCACAACAGATACTTCCATTTGGGGTAGAGTGAGGTAATCTACTTGTTTATTGGAAAAAGAGTCAAGGGAGAAATCACTGCTGCAACGTTGTCGTAGAGAGAATGCCAGCCTGGAGTCTGTCAGAGGAAACAGAAGACATGAAGACTCCCCAGGAAGCAAAGTGCTTTTACCTTGAACATAACCAGAGCAGGTCACTTCATAGGCCAAATTAAGATGTATAATTTAGTGTGTGGCTCCTGCAGAGCTGCTACATTTGAGTCCAAGTAGAATGACGCAATGGTGTTTGAAATAGTCCTGTGAACTCAGCATGGGATTGCAATGCCAGTGCATTTAACCTCACTGCACATTGATTTCCTGTCATTTTGCGCTTTTTTCTCTTAGGACTTACAGTTCTTTTTCCTCTGGCTTCTTGGATGGAAAATATGTGTGATGATTCCATACTGCATTCTGACTTTCTAATGGATTGTCACAGAGAAGAATTTGCCCTGCTCTAAAGCCTTCTTCTGACATGGAACGCACTATAGGGTTATGGTTGAAGTTCATTTGCTCAGGGAAAATGCTTTTTTCTTGAAACATACAGCTAGTCAACCTGGTTTGACTCAGGCCGCAAGTTCCAATGAGCCTTCTGTGGGCTGTGGTTTTCATGTCAGTTCCACTTTCAAAGCTTTTGCAGTACTCTGTCCCATGTATGTGCCACCCAGTGGCCAGTCTAGGGCCTGGGTAATTGTCTCATCTCTTTATTATACTTTTCAAAGCCCTTCATTTGCTGTTTAAGATCAGATCCACAATCTACAGCTTGAGGTTAATTCAGGTGTCCATGAAAAACTTTCTAAGCTCCTTCTCCATACTCTCCCCCATACTTCTGGGCTCTCTGAGGCTGATTTCAGTCCTCTAGCTAGAAATGTAGGACTGTTAACCCTCCGACTCTTTGGCTACAAACTTCCTATGCCTAAAACCAACGAGAGGCAGAACAGAGTGAGAGAAAAAGGAATAGAGCTTTTCCCCCATACATCTTGGAACTACAACTCCTCTGATCATAGAAAAATGTTCTCTCCCTCAGAGTCTTAGATGCCAACAAGAAAACATTTTCCTATTCTTTTTTTTTTCTATTATTATACTTTAAGTTCTGGGATACATGTGCAGAACGTGCAGTTTGTTACATATGTATACATGTGCCATGTTGGTTTGCTGCACCCATCATCTACATTAGGTATTTCTCCTAATGCTATTCCTCCCATAGCTTCCCATCTGCCAACAGACCCTGGTGTGTCATGTTCTCCTCTCTGTGTTCATGTGTTCTCATTTTTCAACTCCCACTTATGAGTGAGAACATGTGGTATTTGGTTTTCCGTTCCTGTGTTAGTTTACTGAGAATGATGGTTTCGGGCATCATCCATGTCCCTGCAAAGGACATGAACTCATCCTTTTTTATAGCTGCATAGTATTCCATGGTGTATATGTGCCATATTTTCTTTATATAGTCTATCATTGATGGGCATTTGGGTTGGTTCCAAGTCTTTGCTATTGTCAACAGTGCTGCAATAAACATATGTATGCATGTGTATTTATAGTAAAATGATTCATAATCCTTTGGATATATGCCCAATAATGGGATTGCTGGGTCAAATCATATTTCTGGTTCTAGATCCTTGAGGAATTGCCACACTGTCTTCCACAATGGTTGAACTAATTTATACTTTCACCAACAGCATAAAAGTGTTCCTATTTCTCTATATTCTCTCTAGCATCTGTTGTTCCTGACTTTTTAATGATTATCATTCTAACTGGCATGAGATAGTATCTCATCGTGGTTTTGATTTGCATTTCTCTAATGACCAGTGATGATGAACTTTTTTACAAATGTTTGCTGGGCACATAAATGTCTTCTTTTGAGAAGTATCTGTTCATATCCTTTGCCTACTTTTTGATGGAGTTGTTTTTTTCCTCTAAATTTAAATTCTTTGTAGATTCTGGATATTAGCCCTTTGTCAGATGGATAGATTCCAAAAATTTTCTCCCATTCTATAGGTTGCCTGTTCACTCTGATGATAGTTTCTTTTGCCATGCAGAAGATCTTTAGTTTAATTAGATCCCATTTGTCAATTTTGGCTTTTGTTGCCATTGCTTTTGGTGTTTTAGTCATGAAGTCTTTGTCCATGCCTATATCCTGAATGGTATTGCCTAGGTGTTCTTCTAGGGTTTTTACAGTTTTAGGTGTTAAGTTTAAGTCTTTAATCTCTCTTGAGTTAATTTTTGTATAAGATTTAAGGAAGGTGTCCAGTTTCAGTTTTCTGCATACGGCTAGCCAGTTTTCCCAACGCCATTTAATAAATAGGGAATCCTTTCCCCATTACTTGTTTTTGTCAGGGTTGTCAAAGTTTCCTATTCTTGATTCTGAATTACAGGACTTCTCCTATGGCTTCCTCTGTTTGTGCTGATATTCACTTCGATGTTTCAAGCACATTTGAGTCTGGGCTTAAGGGCTACTGGAGAACAAAGTTGAGAAAGTTAACTGCTTTACAGTTGGGTGATACTTTAAAGCCTCGTCTTCCTCATCAATCTGCTTGCTACTGTTTACTTTTAGAGTGTTCCAATAGCTGCCCCATGCATTTTATATTGATGTTTTTTTCAGTTGCATTTAGTGGGAGAGATAGAATAGAGAGTGCATAGTTTATCTTACATTAAATTGAAACACCTTATATACTGTATGATTCCTTCCAAATGTATAACCCTAGCCTAGATCTCATTTTCTATCTCTTTGCATCTATCAGTGTCCTGGACATCTTTGTTTGATTATTCCCCTGATTCATCAAATTCAACATTTCCAAAACTGAATTCATCTTCCCCTGAAGCCTATTCCTTTTCATGTATTTCTTATCTTTGTGAATGGCACCACAATCTATCCTGTCGCCTACATCTGAAATCATTACTAAATTATTTCCTGTCACAAATATCCAGTCAACGACTAGACCCTTTCAATTAATTCAATCTTTTTATTTTAATTTTTACTTATTTATTTAGATAAAAGAGTCTCACTCTTTCACCCATGCTGTAGTGCAGTGACAGATTTCAGCTCACTGCAGCCTAGCTCTCCTGGGTTTAAGCAATCCTCGTGCCTTAGCCATCTGAATGGCTGGGCTTACAGGTGTGTGCCACCATGCTTGTCTAACTTTTTTCTGTACTTTTAGTAGACATGAGGTTTCACCATGTTGGCCAGGCTGCTCTTGAACTCAAGTGATCCACTTACCTCAGGCTCCCAAAGTGCTGGGATTACAGTCATGAGGCACCATGCCTGGCCTGAAATCTGTCTTTATAAATTGACCATCTCTTCTCTATCCACATTGCTACTGCTTTGGTTTTGGCCATTAATACTTCTTTCTGGAATACTGAAAGACCTTTCTAAGTGATTTATACCACTAGTCTTACCCCCTACTGATCTAGTCTTCACTTTGCTTCTGAAGTAATCTTTTTGTAACAAGTCTACATAATTAGCTTACGATTCTTCATTGGCTCCCATGGATCCTGGGATAGTAAAACTCCTTAGTCTATGTTCAGTACAAAGTTTCTTACACATACTGCTTCCCAGGGCCCAGAACAAAGGAACTGTAGTCCCAAGATCATGAGACAAACTCCCATTTCTTTTTACTTCCTCTGTTCTGCTTCACCTTGGCTCCAGACGTGGGCACCACAAGTGTGTTAAGAGCACTCTACATGGAAGTTTCTGGGTAGATGAGGCAATAGGGTGAAGTTCTTTTTTTTTTTTTTTGATAATAGTAGCTTTATGCCTTGCATTGTGGCTTTATTGCTATAAAATCCAATGTTATAATTTTCTAAACGTTGACTTGAATTTCCCAACTGTGACTAACATACAGAGTTCTAACCATGACATTTTCTCCATTTACACAACCAAGACTTACAAAGACCAGGAGAAAAAAGTACTTGATCCTGTAAACAGGCATCACATGTCTATAATTCTCATAAAGGATATAGCTTTATATCAGCCCCTCTCTTATTTCTAAATTAGAATCTTCATTGAGTTTCTTACTGTCTATACCCGCTGTAGTGAACTCCTAGTGCCCTTTTTCCATATTTTATTGTTTAAGGGATGACTTTAGGGAGCAGCATTTTATCTGATCAGACATACACGCTGAAGCTCTTCAATGAGTGTGGGTTTTTGTTTTTTTTTTTTAAGTACAGGGCCTCGCTCTGTCACTCAGGTTGGAGTACAGTGGTGCAGTGGTACAATCTCAGTCGACTGCAGCTTCAACCTCCCAGGCTCAAGCGATCCCCTTGCCTCAGCCTCAGGAGGAGCGGAGAATACATACTTGAACCACATTCCCAGCTATTTTTTTTTAATTTTGTAGAAACCAGGTTTCACTATGTTGCCCAGACTGGTCTCAAACTCCTGAGCTCAAGCAGTCCTCTCACCTTGGCCTCCCAAGGTGCTGGGATTATAGGAGTAAGCTGCTGCACCTGGCCCCAGTGAATGTCTCAGAGACATTGTTAAGAAATTATGTAACACCAAGTTAACAAAAAAAAAAAAAAAACCTCCTCTATTCAAGTTGCATGGAAAACTAATTTGTTAGTAGAAGGCAGTAGATAAAGAGCAACATGACCTATGATGCAACGTAGGGAGACACACCTGGGTTTGAAACTTGCATATTCTGAGCCACATTCCCCTAGACAAGTTCGTTTGTCACTCCAAATTTCAGTTTCCTCATCTGTAAAATGGAGATGTACTAATTACATGAGAACAAAATGAAAGTGTAAGTGTATATGTGCTCAGAATAAATTCCCTCTCAGGGAATAGGCTCTTAGAATATGCAGTCATATTCCTATTTGAAATTACAACATAAACTTTCTGCTGTGACTTTGAACAGATTCTGAATATTTTTAACACTTCTCCCCCAACATCACACATTTCTCCTAATCCATGGGAATTGAGGAGGTAAGGGAAGCAAGAGGAAAACGATGCTTGAAGAGAGAGGAGATAATTCGATTTTCCCAAAACTCAGCATAACTCATCTGCTGCTTCCCTTCAGCTTGTCTGAGAATTCATTAAATGAACTTCTAATGCTTAGTGCTCTAAAGTGCAAAATAAGAAACTACCTCCTAAGTGAGTTCTTAGATGTATACAGAGAGTTTGTATCAATAATTATTAAGTATCCCTACACATGCGCTTCTTAAGAAAATGCTAGCAATGAGCATTTTAGAAAAGTTTAAAAAATACAGCCAGGAGCAGTGGCTCACGCCTATAATCCCAGCACTTCGAGAGGTTGTGGTGGGAGGATTGCTTGAGTCCAAGAGTTCCAGACTAGCCTGGGAAACATGGTGAAACCCTGTTTCTACAAAAAAAAAAAAATATTAGCTGGGTGGTGGTGGCACATGCCTGTAGTCCCACCTACTTGGGAGGTGAGGTGGGAGGATCACTTGAGGCTAGGACGTTGAGGCTACAGTCAGCCATGTTTGCACCACTGCACTCCATCCAGCCTGAGCAATAATGAATCCATCTCTTAAACAAGCAAACAAGACTACTTGAATGAGAGCAGCCCTATATACAACTGTGAAAGAGGCAAGGCCTCTCCTGGTCTCCTGGCATTCTGGTTTGACCAGGTAGCTGCAATTTTCATTATCACTCTTAATTTTCTCTCTCTTCCTCAAGGAGTTATTTTTAACAGACTCTTCCTCTTTTCTCTCTTCCTTCACTCAAAATGTACTTTTCTGTAGTTTTTTGCTATTTAGAAGCAGTTAGGAAAAACCTGAGGAAAATAATTCACTGAAGATATCAAGGGTTAATGAATAGTTATTGTGTTATCATTCCCAGGATGTGGGCGGTACTTTGTTAAGCAAGGAAAACTTGAGGACTAGACAATAGCTTAAGAAATTAGAAATACAGAGTTTGTGTGTGGGGGGATGGTAGCCACAGAGACATTTCTGAGGTCCCTTATATCACACAAGGAAGCAGCCACCTTCACTAATTATGTGAAATTTTAGCCATTTCTGTGGTGAAGTCATTGAAAATCTGTACAGGGCCAGCAGTTCCTCATTGATTTTTTGCTGTTCTTCTCTCATTCCATTTGGCTTCAAGTAGACGACAGGAAGGAATAAAAAAAGGCAATGTAACAACAAGAAAAAAGGAAAACAATAAAACTTGATGAAGACTTGAGTTATTCAAATTGTAAACTTTTACATTGAAATTTTTTCCATTGACTCCAAATTTGGGGCCTACGATTTTTTCCTCACATTGTGCTTTAAGTTAAATTGATAATTTGAGCTCAGATCTTGAAGGTGGGTTTTAGAGGGTAGAAAGGCTTATATTTGCAAAGTAAGATTCCAAATATGAGTTATGAAAACAGCTATGTTTTCTAAGGATCTCAAAGCGCCCTAGATAAGGAATTCTGGGAGTCATGAAAGCTCTGTTTTACAGAAGAACATAAACTGAGCTCTAGAGAAGTTGAGAGACCTGATCCAGGCTGCACAGTGAGTCCCCCCACCCACCCCATGTAGGGAAAGGGAACTTTTGTCCTGGGGGTGAAATTAGAGGACTTTCCATCTCTCAGTTATACAAAAGTTCCACTGATCAGGAGTGGGGTGGGAGTGTAGAAGAAATTGAAATCTGCCTGTTGTCTGATTCCTTGAGTTGTTGAGGTCAGCCAGAGAGGAAGGAAAAGTAATAGTTACGCTTTGATTTTATGTTGGTGTGTGATTTATGCACTGTGTTAGACAAGCTGCTTTCTTCCCCTGTTCCTCTAACAGGCAGTCTCATTGCTGGAGATGACTGTCAGCTGCTTTCTCTGCATAGCCACCATCACATGCCTCACCACTGGAGCCTGGGAAGCCTGACCACAAAGCGGCATCTCCAAGGCATGAATAATTAGGTAGGCATAATGGAAGGCACTCATTGCACCCTCCAATTGCATAAGCCCATTATGGAACTCTGCTACATCAGTTTCTATCTTCCAAAGGGGGAAGTCAGAGGATTTTCATATAAGGGCACTGTAACTCTAGACAGATCCAGTAAAGGTTTTCATAACTGCTACCAAGTCAGGGAGGAGTCAGACATCATCAGCCTCAGCCAGGAGCCAGACGAACATCCAGGCGACATATTTTTCAAGCAGACTCCCACAAAAGACATTCTAATTGAGCTGTACAAACTCACAACAGAGAGAGAGAGACTGCTAGCCAATCTCCTGAGCTCAGACCACATCCTGGGGATCACGATGGGGAACCAGGAAGGGAAACTGCCAGAGCTGTCCGTGAGCCTGGCCCCTGAGGATGACTGTTTCCAGAGTGCTGGCAACTGGCAGGGAGAGCTCCCTGTGGGCCCTCTCAATAAGAGGAGCACCCATGGGAACAAAAAGCCTCGGAGGTTTGGTGGAAGGAGAGAGAGCTTTGGGGCTCTCCCACAGAAGAGGACAAGAAGAAAAGGGCGTGGAGGCCGAGAATCAGCTCCTCTGATGGGCAAGGACCAGATCTGTTCCAGCAACTCCCTTCCTCTTTCTAGAACAAGGCCTAATCATTGGCTACTAGAGGAGAGAGGAAATCTGCTCCCGAATGCAGCACTTGCTTCCTCCCTGCAGAGGAGAGAGAGCTGCCCCCCAGATATTCCCAAGACGCCAGACACAGACCTTGGTTTGGGGAGCCTTGAGACGGCTTTCAAGGACACTGGGCTTGGAAGAGAAGTGCTGCCCCCTGACTGCAGCTCCACAGAGGCAGGAGAGGATGACTTTCGGAGGCTGCCGAGCGGGCTGGAGCATCAGCAAACAGGTTTGTCTGAAAGTCACCAGGAACCTGAGAAGCATCCAGAGGCAGAAAAGGATGAGATGCAGAAGCCGGTTAAGCGGACTTGCAAGCAGAAACCTGTATCCAAAATGGTGGCCAAAGTTCAGGACCTGTCCTCCCAGGTACAGAGAGTAGTTAAAACACATTCTAAGGGTAAGGAGAGGATTGCCATTTGCCCAGAAGCCCAAGCTGAGTTTGTACCCAAAGCTGACTTGCTCACCCTCCCGGGAGCTGAGGCTGGGGCTCAGGGTTCCAGGCGGCGTGGCAAGGAGCGGCAAGGGAATGGCTCATCGAAGTCACCAGCCGGGGAAACAGCCTGCATTTCTAGTGCACCGGCCAGTGCCGAGGGGGCTGTGAACAAAGTCCTCCTGAAGGTGATAGAAAGTGAGAAGTTAGATGAAGCCCCTGAGGGGAAAAGACTGGGCTTCCCTTTCCGCATGAGTGTCTCCCACACTCGCCCACAAACCAGAAACAAGAGGAGAGCCGGGTTGCCCCTCAGTGGCCACAAGTCCTTGTTTCTGGATCTGCCCCACAAAGCAGGTCCTGACTCCTCACAACTCGGAGGTGATGAGAAGAAGCCATCCCCCCCAGCACCGGCAGCTCTCGGCAAGGTGTTTAATAATTCATCCTCGCAGTCCAGCAAACACAAACAGACGTTACCTGTTCCCTCGCCTCTGTCTCCAAGGCTTTCCAGCCCTCAGCAGCATCACAGGATCCTCCGGCTCCCTGCACTGCCTGGTGAGAGGGACGCTGCTCTTAATGATTCTCCTGGTAGAAGGAGCCGTGTCTTCTCTGGGTGCGTCTCTGCTGACACCTTGGAGCCACCATCCTCTGCAAAGGTCACGGAGACCAAAGGAGCCAGCCCGGCCTTCCTCAGAGCAGGCCAACCTCGGTTGGTGCCTGGGGAACCTTTGGAAAAGAGCTCCGGGCCAGGGAAGAGCACAGCTGAGCCCCAGCACCAGTCACCTCCAGGTTAGTCTCTGTTTAAGATGCTTTGAATCTATTCTAGGCTGATTGGACAGCTATCAGTCTGCTTCTACTACTTAGATACTGGCTAATTAACAATGGACCAAAATTCCTAGGCCTGATAGTTCACTTTGTAGCAAGAAAACTGGGAGTGGTATTGGGAGATGTGAGAATGATGAGGATGGTTTTGACCTAGTGGTTCAGAGGTATAGTTGCTTCCAGAAGCAATACTTCGTAAATTTTTTTTTTTTTAGCATCCTCTAAAGCTACTTCTGTGGTTGCATAACACAGTGACTCTCAAAGGGAACAGGCCAAGAGAAGTAGTAACTTGTCCCTGCCTTTGATGTGGACACTGGGTAATTGACCTCTTGACCTAAATTCTGCAGTTCATGCTGCTGGAGTCATTCTTGGAATTCTCTAAGCAGAAGTGCAAGAGTATTCTGTGGTTTTTTTGTTGATTTATTTTAGTAATCACCTCTATAACTGCTATTTTTTTTTTTTTTTGACCAGAATAGGGATGAATTCATTCTAATTTGAAGAAACTTGGTTCAGAGTTTTCTCTTTTTTTTTACTGTTTTTAAATTTCCCACATAAGCACAGAATGACTTTATTCTGTAGTTACGTTTTATTTATGGGTTATTACTGTTACTGGTATAGCATCATTTCTTATGTAAAAGGTGCTAAAAAGCTCATTTGACTTATATACTAAATGTAATTTAAAATGTTATGTGAAAACAATTTTTGGGATTCAGTAGGACCAAAAAAGACTGTGTAAAAGAAGCACTATTTCAGTATTCATTACATTTTCTCGGCCGTTGTGGCCAGATTCTTGGGGTTTTATATGCCATTGTGCAGGTTATGTGTTCTTTTTCAGAGATCCTCTAACAGCATATGGGCAATGCTCTGTCTAGAAAATAGCTTGTAATATGATATACGGTCTCTTACAGGTTAGAGCAAATATCAAGTGCAATTTTGAGATAAAAATATCTATTTAAGGAAGAGGAGCTTCAAGGCTTTTTGGTCATTTTGAACTTGTGAAATTTTATAAATCTCTCTAGATCATTGATCTGGGGGTAGATCTTTACAAATGTGGTAAATGCTTTTCATCTTGTGTTTTGCAATATATCAATCTTGTTGTGGTAAGATTTTCATAACCAATCTGTTTCACCAGGAAAGTCACAGAATAGTAGACTTTGTATTATGTATCATAGAACCCCAGTGATGAAAATTCTTTCTCCTGTTGGATGCTGAGGACTTAGAAACACTTGACAAGGAAACTGAGATTATTAGGCAAGAGATTTCTGGAGGCATGAGTGTAGAATATCTTTCAGCTGCCTTAACTCCAAAAACTGTGCAGAAACTGTGCATTAAATACATTGCTTTTTAGTAAATCCTTTTTTTCCTTGATTTAGGATTATCTTATTATTTAGCCCTTTCTCTATTTGAAAAATATCATAAAAGCTCCAGTGTATCTTGGTCAAGGCAGGCACACAGAGCACATTCAGTTTCTGTTGGAGACTGACCATGGGCCCACTGAGGGACAAGTTGAATGGATGATCACACGTTCCCTTGGCCTCTCCATGCAAATACTCATAATGTTCCCTTTACTTTGACTTTAGCTTTCCATTGGGATCTTCAGCAGAACTTTCAGGAGCCAGTCATAGAAGTGTGAGATTCTCTTGTGCTTCTAACCTTATAAAAGAAGGGGCTGGAAAAGGGAAGGAGAGTAGGAGTGGGTAAAAGCTTTTTTTTTCTGACATGGGTAACTTCTCTAATGTGGAGACTTCCTGCAGGGCCTCCAGCCATTACCTCCTATTGGCCCTATTTTGAAAGGCATGAGGGATTGAGTTCTCCAGATAGTACCTTTGATTTGTATCCTGTGTTCTAGTTCCCTTTCCTCTCTTGACTTTCCCTTTCCTGTAGCCATGAGTCCTCTTTATATTCTGAATCCTTCAGTGACTCCCTGCAGCTGGTAAGCCCATACCAGGAGAATTTTCCTGCTTCCAGCTACCTTTGTCTTTCGCTTCATTTCTCTTCCCCCCTAAACCCAGAAGAGGGCTTGGACAGTTGCCAGCAGTCCAGAAGGAGGGGTGAATAATTCATTTAACATCACAGTGTCCCTTTATCTGAACCCAACTCCCACCTTTCTCCTAGGTTAGCTATTAACCAGGTTAAGTTTATGGTCTGTGGACATTTATTTCCTGTGGAAATAACATCTAGGTATTTTTATTGAAGTGATGTCATTAAGATTATTGAAGGCTCTCGTTAACTGCTCAAGTAAGAGATTAAGTCTGGCAAAAGTAATCAGATCTGTTTCCGTTTGGAAGACTCTTCAATGTTAGAGGCAAGCAGTAATTCCCAGGAAATAGTGAAACCCACTTATCCTTCTTATGGGGCTAAGCAGTTGAAGCTGACATTACCATTCACACAGGCTGTTGCATAAAGATATCACAGAGGCCAGTGATGTACCTTCTGTTGGCTTGTAATTTTCTTATTTCAAGGACAATGCACGGGAATCTCTTACATAGTGGTGATAAAATAGAGAATATACTAACAAGAACTGGTAGTCAGGTCTGTCTTCTCATGCCTCTTCCCACCGTCAACCTGGAGATTGGTTTTATAGTATTTTATTATTTGGGGGATGGAGACCGATGTGGAAAGTTCCCAAGCCTTTGTGGAGTATGGTCTTCCCCCAAACCTTGAGGAACTCTAGTTGTGCTAGCCTGTGAAGCAGTATCCTTGGGGCTTGGTGCTAGGATTCCTTTCTCTTTTGCTTGCTTTCATTTACCTTTGATTCATTAAACTCTTTTAGTGCCAGAAGAATCACAGGGAACTTGGCTCACCATACTCAGGAAATACCTAGTCTTTAGTGTGCTCTGAGTAATCTTGTGATTGTTTTCCTTTGATTGAAGTCAACACTGATGTGGTGATGGAAGCATAAGCCCCAGGCATAGTTCTTCTTGATATTGAGAACTGAGAATCACTTGATCAATTCTTGTGCCCATGAAAAAATATAATTAGTGTCAGCTGATTAACAGTTAAGAGGCATTTGCTGATCTCACTTCATTTGCCTTCTGATCACTTACAAGGATAGTGACTTCTGTTAGACAATTTTAAAATTGGGATCAGACGCTATCTAATGTATCTTTGTGGCCCTTGGGCTGTGATACTAGGTCATACCATCCCCCTGGAGTTCCTCTGTGTGCCCTGGCAGCTCAGCATCCTATCATGGCATGTTCTGGAATTTCTTCCCCCTCATAGAAGGTTCTAGGAATTTTTTCTCACAGTTGTGGATTGTTCCAATACATTGAAACAAGGGCCCAGAGCCTTATAGGAAAGAACTTGAAAACAGGTTAGAATTGGAATTCAGAGATGTATAGGGTATAGATGGATTTGTGGGGCCCTGGAAAGATGTTGGACAATAGGGGGGAACCATGAACTTCTGAAAGAAAAGTACCATGAGAGAAGAACACGTCTGGGCCAGAATGTCTGTGGACAAACATTCCTCATGCTCCTAGGAGGGCCGCTACACTCGAAGAAGGAGCTTTGGCACAAAGGAATGGAAGAACTTTATCATCAAAAGCCCAACAGTTTTTCAGTGTTGAAGAGCTGACTGGGTTTCATGCTAAGCAAGTGAGTGAGGAGTTCAAACACTGAGATTCAGATTTTTATATTAATAATTCATGGTATAGTCCCAGCTACTCAGGATGTGGAGGCACAAGAATCACTTGAACCCTGGAGGAGGAGGTTGCAGTGAGACAAGATCATGCCACTGCACTCCAGCCTGGGTGACAGCATGAGACTCGTCTCAAAAAAATAAATAAATAAAATTCATGGTGACACAATTTTTTCACAATAAAGTCACAAACCAGTTCATTCAGGTTTCACATATGTTTTCTAAAATGTTAAAGTTTAGTTAAAGTTTTGAGTTTCACTTTTGTATTTAGAGGGAGAGCCCAGAAATGCTCCTGTGACTGAGTAAAGCTGCTGGTTTCCAGGCGAGCCCAGAGGAATCGTGAAGAGTAAATAATGTGTGCAGCTTGGGCCTCAGCTATATTCTCCCTAGGATTCAGACCTGTCTGGGCATGTCTGGATAATTTGACAGTCACGCCTGTCCAGAGTCTTTTGCTTTAGTGTGGGGATGATCATCACAGGACAAAGCTCATCTTGAGGAAAGCAAGAATTTGAGCCACATCCGAGGGGTACTGGCTACCATGGGGAGGGACAACACTGAAAATACAGCATGACGCATGTTCTCCAGATTTTCTGTTGCGCCAGCCCCATGGACTCGTGCCTGGAGAGAGGGAGAGAGGACTGCCATAAAAAAAGCAGTGTGAAAATTTGAAGAGTAATGTTACTAAAATTTCTTTAGGACATTGAAAGCAAGTTCTGCATAACAGAATGTACAGACTTGTGGAAGCAGAGTCCCTGCTGGAGGTGCTATGGAAGCACGGTGTGACAGGGTATGATGAACTAGATTTTATCCAGTGTGGTTTTATTTGTGGTAGAATGAATGAGATTTTGTCTTATCCTAAGGAGAATTGGGAGAGGTAGGCAGTTGTGCCTTGGGCAACGCATTTGGTACCTTTGACTACAGCAGCCCCGGTGCCCATTTTGGAAGCATCAAGAGGCACCTTGTGTAGCTGGAGCAAGAGATAAAAGCAGTGATAAGGAGGAACAGTTACATCCACAAGCACACATGATTTCTAGAATGATTCAGGAGAACTTGGTTGGGGGAGAAGGAAGCATCAACATTGTTAGAATCAGTGAAATACCGATTTTGTAGCTTGTTATTACTCCTGTGATTGCAGTTGCTGGAAGGAATTTTGTCAAATTCATTGTTTTTTGAGAATCAAATGAAATAATACCAATGAAAATACTTCATAAAGCACTTTTTTAAATTAGCTTTATTATAATTACAGATCACTGCTGGTTCATAGGGGCAGAAATGATTTTAAAAACCCACTCCTTTTGGTATTTTCCAATGATGCTACAAATAATAGCTCACAATGAGTTATTTATTCTATGTGAATTTCTTGATTTGCTCTTGATTAAAGCTTCTGTATTTGCTTCTAATTTTTTTAAGGTACTTATATAGCATCTTTATTGATCTCTTATTGTTTTGTGTAGGTTAATACTGGATTTCTACCTAATTCGCATTAATAAAAAATACTTGAGGGCAGAGATCATATAGGATACCTCTGAGGTACTCCCCACAGTGTCTAGCTTCAAACTGGCTCACTAAGTAGCCTTTGAATTTAATCGTTTTAAATTTTTCTAAATTAAGTCAGAAAGGAATTGGAATGGCATGTCTGACTACTAATGTCATTTCGATGTGAAATCTTAAAGGATGAAAGAGCAAAAGCAAAGAAAAACAAAGATCCCCTTTCTTTCTACCAATCATTTCTGAACCATGTGAAGTCACATTTTCCCCTCTTCAAAGTGTTCTCAGTTTCTGCAACTAATAGTAATTCTGTTTCTCCTGATTTCCATATCATATTTTTATCAACACAATAGGTTTTGGACCTCAATTATCTTCCTCTTACACGTATTTTTGTAATATTAACTCATTGATTCTTGTGTGATAAGAAGCTTATCTTTAGCTCTTATCAAGTTATTAATATAGGACCTTATCTTTTACTTTGGATGCACACTTTGCAGTTTCATAAATAGTAGATTAATAGGTACTGATTATTTTAAGAAAATTGTGGTAGTTGACTTTAATTAAAAACAACTTTCCAGCTTACAGTGATAAGACAGTGACTGCAAGCGACAAATTGCCCTTAGGAGTAGCCAGACAGGATGATTGGGAATTCCTGCTGCTGACATGCCACCCAACAGAGTAAAATAGGTTTGCCTTGCTTTGTTCTCGGTGTCCCATCTTCATTTGGAACCTGTTTCTGCTAGTGATAACACATAAAAATGGAAACAGATGTCTCTTTATTTATTTATTTATTTATTTATTTATTTATTTATTTTTAAAATCTCTCCTCAAAGATAGCAATGTTATCACATTCATCATTGTATAGCTGGGTCAGTTACTGAAACTGACCCATGGCATGTAGTCGTAAGTGTTCTATTGAGTGAATGAATAATAGGTGGATGAATGATGAGAGAACTTGGTCTGCAAACTGGTCGGACACATTTTCTCCATTTTTCCTGTGTTAAACAATGAAACTGGTTTCATGACATATGTGATTACTATCGATGTTAGAGGCTGCTACTGACCCTATTTTGCTGGAAAATACTTTTTTTGTTTTTAACTAACCTTGAAACTATTTTTCTCTGCATAGGTTTGGGAGTCTAAATGTACTCAGAAGATGGGAATATAATTAAATGGAACTTGGGTATGCAAAGCCGTCTTTTGTGAACAAAGAAACTGTTCTTTTAAATGGAATTACTTTGTAACATAAGATTGACTTTACCAGAACAGCCAGCTTTACATTTTTAAATGAAACTTAACTTTATTATAAAATCCAGTTACTGAGGGGCAGTCAAGTGATCAAACTTGAAACAGAAACCAGAGACAGTTTAATGTTTCATGTATTTCACTGGTCACAGATTAACTGTGTTGCATTATGCATGATCAAAGGACAGCACATGCGAACCAAGGTATATTTTATGACCCAACACATTGGTGAACTAGAAGGCCAGGCGGGTACGTGTAACTCTTACAGGCTGTGATTCAGGGAGTCCTGCAAGGCTCACCTGCTGGGTGCCTCATGCCCACCATGGAAGTTTGCCTTCTGTGTGAAAGCATTGTTGCTAGAAAACTTGTGTACAATACAAATATAAGTTGAGGTCATGTGATTGACTTCCAAAAGCTATGCACAAAACTCACTATAAGTCATTATATTAATTTTATGATAAAGCTCCTGATATTAATATTACCTAGCAGACCACGATATTTACAGAATGGGTTACGGGATGGGTTTCCAAGAGTGGAAGTAGAAGTCAGGGTACCATTGGCATGTCATGAGACTCATTGCTGCTCTCTAATCTCATGGGATCTTTTTTTTTTTTTAACCTTTTTTGGCATCCTTTATCAAATTGAGAGAAAAAATGAAACAGCGAGAGGTGTTAAGTGACAGAGTCAAAGCTTGTTAAATTTTCCTAAACTAAATGGAAGAAGATTAAACTCAAGAGGATAATGGAAACATCATGCATTGAGATTAAACTATCCACTTACAGGTAAAGGACATCAGAGACCTCAGTTTCAGTTTTAGCTGACAACATATTGATTTTGAGCCAGTTGGGTAATGTGTAGCTGTTGCAAACAAGAAGTCAGGCTACATTAGTAATAGATATTCATATAAACAGAAAAAATGTGCTACTGTACTCTATATAGTCTGATGAATCTGGAGTTATTGGTATAGTTATATGTACATATTTGAAGGGGCATTATTGACAAATTAGATTACTTGGTGACCAGGATGGAAACATATTTAGAAATTATTTCATGGGAAAAAGAATTCTATTAAATAGAGTAGTCCATGTATCACAATGTCATAGTGATACATGAACAAGGTGGTGTAGTGTATGCTGTGTGTGCCATGCAGATCCGCCTTGCAAGACTAACACTCTGTTCTCTCTCCTGCTGGGAGCATTGCCAGCCAAAGGTTACAGCTGAGTACCTCCCCAGGAACTGCCCTTTGCAAATGGGAGCTACTTCTACCAACCTTACACCTTCTCCTCAAGCATAGGCCTGGCCAATGACTTATCTGTGTGTGAGAGTATGGAAGCTCAGCACCATTGCCTTGTGTAGGACAGCTCTGAAGGGCCATACCAGCTTCAGTGCTCCCTACATTATCACCTGAGGCCTCTATCAAAATTGCATCTTCTCTAATCCTGCTTCACTCACTTTCCTATAGGTATTGCTCCAAAGAGTACTCTCCACTAAACCTTCTGCATGGAATTTCTTTTCAGAATCTGTTTTCCAGGGCATCCTACCTGTGATAGCTGACATTATGTTACCTATAACAGCTCTCATTATTTGTAATGGGAGAGGATAAATTGTTTGATGAATGATGCTAGAACAATTAGTTATCCATGTGGGGAAAAATATTGGATGTACCTTATGCCATGCACAAAACTCTATTTCAGGTAGATTTTGAACTGAAATGTCAAAAGGAAAACTTACAGCTTTTAGAAGAAAATATAGAAGGATTAGGAAAGGGTTTCTTAAAGGCACAAAACATAAGATTATTGGTGAATTTGTCTATATTAAAATAATATAAAATTAAAATTAAAGGAAAAGCATTTGACTATGACAGATGCTATCATTTAACAAACTAAGAAGAAAAGCTGGGAGAAGATATTTGTAGATCTTATGACTGACAAAGAATTAGCATCCAACATTTGTAAAGAAATCATATAAATTAGTAAAGGAAAGGCAAACTACCCAGGAGGAAAAAAATGAGCAAATGAGATAGTCAATTTGCTTATAAGAAATGGTGAATGAGTATATTAAAATATACTTAACCTCACAAGCAATTAGGAACATGACAACTGAAATAAGATCCTAGTTTATACATATCAGATTGGAAAATACTATTTTGAATTTATAGTCTATCCCTCCTCCTTTTCTTCTTCTTCCTTTTCTTTCCTTCCTTTACTTCTGTGCCTTTGTACATGCTGCTTCCATGATAAACTTGTCGTCTGTCAAGACCTAGCACACATGTCATTTTTTCCATAAAGCTCTCCAACCTCTCTGGTTAGAGTTAAGCATTTCCTCTTTTATATTCCAGATATTGCTTTGTGCTTCTTCCATGTTAAAACACTTGACATTGTTGTAATTATTCGTTTACATGTGAGTCTGACACTAGATCACTAGCTTGTGCATGGTAGGAATCATATAATGTTTCTCTATGTGCATATGTCTTTGATCATAGTGTCTGATATTTGATTAGTGAATCAACATCGGATGGGTGAATCTGCCATTCCTTGCCCCAGTGGCTCTTCCAATAGAGCAGGTCCCTTCAAAATAAGATCTGAACTTCAAACGCTCTGTAATGGTTGCTTTGTTTTCTTTTTTAATGCACCTACTAAAATTAATTCAAGAGCAACTTTATTTTTGAAGAAGAGTTCTTAATTGTTCATCACCTGCAGTGGAGCATATGGTTGAATGTGCTTCCCACTCTTAATTTAATTAAAGGGGATAAACAGATAAGTGCTGTGTGTGTGTGTGTGTGTGTGTAACCATATGCAGAAAGTTGCATAGGGACAAATTTTATTTGTCTTTGTTGTTAATTAATTGGTTTTCTCTCAGGGATATTGCTGCCTAGCGGCATCATTAGGATTTATTTTTAATCCTAAAAAAGTGAAATAAATATACTTTGCCTAGAGAGAGAAAATGTGTTAACATATTTTTAAAAATAAAATATCTTTCCCTCAGGAAATTTAAATTTTTGGAAATATACACCCTAAAGACATTTGAAATTTTTCTTTTAAAAAAAGTCAGTGGCAGTTGTACACACTCCACATGGAAGTATATGATTTAATTGGTATTTGTTGCCTCTTACAATGATAATTAAATAGTAAAGGTGAAAAAGATCCCTTGGCTCTGGCCTTCATGTTATAGATGATTAAAATGAGGTTTATCTGAAGTGCCGTAACTGTTTATTGGTGGAATATGCCAGATCTTCTGACTTGAGTTTTGCTGCTTTCCTTTCTTCCACATTCTGTTCCTATCACCAATTTCAAGGTAACATGAAACTTATTTGGATCTTCAGTGACATTGAGTTTCAATAACAATAGCTACTTAGGTATCTATTTTGGAAACCTTGAAACCTCCCCAATAAGCAATTGCCTGCTGGCCTTCGTAAAATTAACAAGAGGTATTCATTAACACCTAAACTCAAGGGGATATAAAACTCCATTTCAGTGCAATATAATTATTAGACTCATAGTCAGTATGGATTAACAGGTGAAGTTTTCAAAAATGTTTACTTTTTCATTAGTTATGTAGTCTGTTAAGTGTCATAATCATATATAATTATTGAAATATTATTTGTAATATTCTAAGACTGGGAAATGTTGGGCTTGGTATGGCCAGTGTGCCTCTCATCCTCTCCTAGTCCTCCATTCACCAGGAGAAGAGATTAGATGAACCTACTCATCATTACTTCATGAAGAACTCCTCCAGGGTCTTGAAATATGAGGAGCTTTTCAGGTTAGGCCGCAGACAGTGAAGGGCCATGGCAGACTTTGGAAGGATGCTGCTCCTAGCCTCTGACCTGAACCCTTTCTTTTCCTCTACCATTACTGTGGCCACCATCTCTTCATGCTGGGAGGGACATAGCATGATGATGTGAACTGATATCTGAGCCAGGTTGGAGCCCTAAATCATAGCCTTCATACGTAGAACAACCCTGTGGTTTAGAATAATCAAAGCTGTGTTTCAGAGCTGTGTATCTGGTTTAATGAAGACACAATAATATCCTCACTTCTAGGAGGAGTCAGGTTATCTAGTAAACCATGAAAATACAGAATTTGCTAGGATAATTCAAGCCACTGTATGCCCACATTGAGAGGTTAAACAAGAGGAAGTTGGGAGTATCTTGCTGGGGACATTGGGGACGAGCCAGGCTGTCGTTGGGGAGAGATATCAGAGGAGGAGATGATGGGAATATAGGGACACCTGCATAGTCCACGTTGCACTAGCAAGATGTAAGAAAAATGAACATTGAAGCTAGTTAGGATAAGGAGCAACAGCTGCAGAGCCCAGTGGCCGAGAGTTGGTGATGCATTTCCACCTACTCCTCTTTAGGTTACCTGATAGAAATCTGATTCCCTCAAGTATAGGGAGCCAATGACAGTGTTCCTGCTGACAGAGCATTTCCTGGAGACCTTTTCCAGTGTTTATTTTCTCTGCTCATGTGCCTTCATCACTTTCGTTTTCCTGTGTCATAGCAGGCAGTTGTGCCCATGGATACTGTTAATAAATAACGGTAACAGCAACAGTGATCATTTATTCTTGTGTACCAACTACTGAATTGGACACTTTCTAAATTTTGTCTTGAAGCCAACCCACATTCTACACAATAGTTATATTATCTCCATCTTACAGAGGAAAAAATGGAAAGTCATAGAAGTGAAGTACATGCCCCAGGTCACCAGCTAATAAGAGGCAGAACCCAGAGTCACACCAGGTCTGAGTGACTGCAGCTGTAGTCCGTCATCTGTTCATGACTGTGCCTTGAAAACCTGGAATAAGAGCAGTAGGGCAATTTGTTGTGCAAACTGTGTAGTGATGGATTATTTAAGAAACCGTGGTGCCTGATGTTCCTGTCTTACCTCTGATGTCTCTGATCATGTAGAGAAGCCATACCCCTGTGTAAAGAAATGTGCAAGTGGCCAGGCGCAGTGGCTCAGTGTAAAGCAATGTGCAAATAGCCAGATACAGTAATCCCAGCACTTTGGGAGGCCAAGGGGGGTGGATTATGAGGTCAGGAGTTTGAGACCAGCCTGGCTAATATGGTGAAACCCCATCTCTACTAAAAATGCAAAAATTAGCTGAGTGTGGTGGTGTGCATCTGTAGTTTCAGCTGCTCGGGAGGCTGAGGCAGGAGAATCACTTGAACCAGGGAGGTGGAGGTTGCAATGAGCTGAGATCGTGCCACTGCACTCTAGCCTGGATGACAGAGTGAGACTCCATCTCAAAAAAAAAAAAATGTGCAGATATTTTACATAGTATGTTGAAAGGAAATATATTGTCCAGTTTTGGTAGAAAAGTAATTTCTTGTATGAAATCTGAACAAAAATCAGAATCCTCTCCTGGGAAGAAATGTGGACACTTCTTTGGCAATATCATTAAACATTATCCTTTGAGCTCATTTATCTGAGGTTTTATGATCAGTCATGTCTTATTCTTTGGGATTAGTTTGGAATCATGCAGGTTTCCTTTTTCCTCTTAGAAATATATGTAGCTACCCTTCTCATTTTAGGTAGGCAGAAGGAACTCTGGAATGCTTCTAAAACTCCTACCCTGGCCTATTAAGTAGGAGAGGTAAATGTGGAAGAGATCCTTTGCTGCTGAGTGCAGGTGACAGTGAAGGTCCCATGGCAACAGGGAATGGGGAAAGGGAAGGGTGGCATGGGCTGGAAGCTGTACGAACCACCAATTTCAGTCACATCTGTGGGTACACATTTTATTGCTTACCCAGAACTTTTACGTACATCATTATTATCAAATTCTCATAAAAATCCCTGTTGGGAGAGGGTATGTTTCTGTCTTTTTTTTTTAAAGATGAGTCTCACTCTGTTACCTAGGCTAGAATGCAGTGGTGTGATTTTGGCTCGCTGAAACCTCTGCTTCCTTGGTTCAAGCGATTCTCTTGCCTCAGCCTCCCAGATCACTGGGACTACAGGCTCCTGCCACCATACCCAGCTAATTTTTGTATTTTTAGTAGAGATGGGGTTTCATCACTTTTGACCAGACTGGTTTTGATCTCCTGATCTCAGGGTGATTCGCCCAAGTCAGCCTCCCAAAGTGCTGAGATTACAGGTGTGAGCCACCATGCCTGGCATGTTTCTGTCTACTTTTAAAAATTATTTGGTTTATGTTCTACTTTGTTCCAGAAATAATTTAAGGTACTTGCATTCAATATAGCAGATAAAATACGTTTAAAACAAGTGATAGAAATTAGAAAGAAAACATTGTTTTTAGGATTATATTGACCAGCACAAATTTATCTTGACTGATGGTATATTTCAGAGCCAAACCCTATAGAACCATTACCATGATCCTTGCCTATGAATTCAGGAGGAAATAACTACAACATGGTCCATCAAAAAAAAATCACTTGATTATACATTTTCACCCTGAAATATGTTACAAAATTAAGAAGTGGGAGTTTAAGAACTATTCCATGGTCCTAGGAGGCGAGTATTTACTTTCCGTTCCTATTTGAAGCTTTTCCCAAACACATCTTCCTCTGTGTTTATGCTTATATGTTTTCCTTGTCTGTATACATGCATAAAAATGTATGTTTTTCATGTGCTGTCATGAAATTTAAACCTCTCAAAGACATGGGCCTTTGTGCGATTTTTAACAGTCCTGTTTCTGAAGCAGATAATGACATATCTCTTTGAATGAGGATGGAGTTAAGACTCAGAGGGTGTACCTTGCTAAGTAAACAATAGATGGACAACTTTGATGTTAGATCCTCTGTCCTCCCTTTATACCACATTGTGATGTCATGGGGATAATTTCAGTGGCCACTAATCCATCTGCTCTGAGCTGAAGTAGTAAACACGGCTCCATCATTCTTATTATTTATATCTGCAAAGCGTTCAAAAATTATTTTTATTCAACAAACATTTATCGAATCCTTATTCTTAGTAGACACAGCAGTCAACAAAACAGAAGAAAGCAAAGCTAATTTCTGCCCTCATGGAGCTCACATTCTAGAAGGGTGAGGACCAAAACATAATCAGTAAATTGTATACTGTATGTGCAGCAGGGCATGCATGCGATGGGAAAAGACATTCCATGTTTTTTTGGTTCATAGAATAGAACAGTTAGTATTGGTACACAGTGCACGATAAGAATTCTATCCAGTGTTAAGTAGTATATTTTAAGAACATTGCATAACCTTGGGGAAGTAACCTAACTGATTCCACCAGCATTCCAACAGAGAGAGTCCCATCTTACACAGGCCTTGCCAGCCAAGCTCTCGGTTTCTCCAGCTTCACTAACCTCTGCCAAGAGGCCTCCTTGTTCCTGAGGGAACTACTTTTCTCATATTTCAGAAAGACAGTGCATATTTGTGTGAAGCGTGAAAGGGATCTCTCCTAGTTGATGCCAGCGAGAAGCAGTGCCAGGGAAGACAGACTGACAGAGCAGACATTCTCCTCCCTAACTAGGTTATTCTGTGCTGTGCTGTGGCTTATCTTATTCTGAGATCTTCCTGCCGTTGTCCGGTTTGTACCGACATTTAAAAATCAATATTCTCTTTATTTTCAGGCGACAGGTCTTTACAAAATAGGACTTCAGAAAAGAAGTGAGATTCTAAAGACTCTCAAAGGGTTACACTGGCCTTTTGAAAAAATAATTTATGTAGAGAAAACTCTAGTGCAAGGTCCTCAAATAGTTATATATTTAACATCTAAAGTGCAAGTCAAACATTTTGTTTGAATCTTGACACTTAAAAAACGTTCCTTGGTGAGCCAAAAAAGGAGGGGCATTGGAAGATTATTTGAAGGGAAAAACTCAAAAAACAAAATATTTCCAATATATAGATGCCTTTATTTTAGCTGCAAAACATTATAACTGAAAATGTTGTTCCTTTTATTTATTTATTTTTGAGACAGAGTCTCACTCTGTCGCCCAGTCTGGAGTGCCAGTGGCACAATCTTGGCTCACTGCAACCTCCACCTCCCAGTTTCAAGCGATTCTCCCGCCTCAGCCTCCCAAGTAGCTGGGATTACAGCCATGAGCCACCATGCTTAGCTAATTTCTGTATTTTTAGTAGAGATGGGGTTTCACCATGTTGGTCTCAAACTCCGGACCTCAGGTGATCCACCCACCTCAGCCTCCCAAAGTGCTGGAATTACAGGCATGAACCACCATGCCTGGCTTTCCCTTTTATTTTTAAATTTTTCAGAAAAAGTGAGATAGCTGAATGTCAGAGAGGTTAAGCAGCTTGTAGGATCACAGTTCTTTTCGCTCCTCTCCTATCAGTGTTCTCCACTTGACCTTGTGGCCAGCAGCCTAAACGTTGGTTGTGAGGCTACCCCATTCTACTGCTGTTTCCCCTAATGTCTGACAGATATAGAACTCCCGTATAGCAGCAGCGTGGTGCAAGGTGAGGTGATGAAGCAGCTAGAAAACTTGTTTTAAAATTGTATTTACATGGCAAACACACTCTTTATTTAGATTGTTGTTTATTGGGTAATTATGGGTAAGGTAAGGTGGAACCATTGGCACAGCATCCTCCCCTGCAACTGCCTCCTGAGACATCCCTGGGCTATCCAGTGGCATCTTTGCCACGGTTTTGTCTCTCTGTTTAATCTTTGTGTTATTTTCTATAATCCCATTTAAAATTGGGAATTGACTGGGTGTGGTGGCTTACACTTGTAATCCCAGCTCTTTGAGAGGCTGAGACACGAAGAGCACTTGAGCCTAGGAGTTCAAGACCGGCCCAACAAACATGGCAAAACCCTATCTCTACAGAAAATACAAAAAATTAGCTGGGTGTGGTGGTGTGTGCCTGTGGTCCCAGCTACTTGGGATGCTGAGGTGGGAGGATCACCTGAGTGAGGTCAAGGCTGCAGTGAGCCATGATTGTGTCACTGCACTCCAGCCTGGGAGAGTGAGACCTTTCCTCAAAATAAATAAATAATGAAATGAGATAATGGAATTAATTATCTAATTTTGTAATTTATTAGGTCTACTTAATCTTTTTTTGTTTGTTTGTTTGTTTTTGTTTTTTTGAGATAGAGTCTTGCTCTGTCACCAGGTGCCGGGCTGAGATGCAGTGGCACAATCTCACCTCACTGTGATCTCTGCCTCCTGAGTTCAAGTGATTCTCCTGCCTCAACCTCCCAAGTAGCTGAGACTACAGGCACATGCCACCATGCCCAGCTAATTTTTCTATTTTTTAGTAGAGATGGGGTTTCACCATGTTGGCCAGGATGGTCTCGATCTCTTGACCTTGTGATCCGCCTGCCTCAGCCTCCCAAAGTGCTGATTACAGGCGTGAGCAACCGCGCCTGGCCTACTTAATCTTTTCATAGAAAACAGTGGTTTTCTGGCATCACTTATAAAAGCTTTGTGGTTTGAACTTAGTATCCTGGACTAATGTCTCATCCATAGCACAGGTTGGAAGTAGGCACACCTAATTGTGCGTCTCTGAACTTTGAGCAAATAGTTTGATATATTTGCCCTTAGTTACACTGATTATAAAACAGGTAGAAACGTTACTGTTCCTTCCATTGTCCCAAAGATGTATCAACATGGTCCTGTGGATTCTTGATCTTAGGATCCTTTGAAGAAATCATTCATGCTTACAGTTATCAGTAGGCATAATTACAGACACTGTGGAGTTGAGAAGATCATCTAGCCTCATCTCGATTTCTAAGCCAGAGTTCCAGAGAGTGACTTTCCTTAGGTCAAGTAGCTAATGAGTACCAGTGCCAGAATTAGGACACAGGTCTCTAGCACTCCAGCTAATGCTCTTTCCTCTACAGTTCTATGACCCTGTTTGTACTCTTTGGCCCAGCCATTTGCAGAGAACCACAGAGCTGTGTTCATATTGTGAAATATTCCTTAGAGACCAGAAGACTGATCTTTTAGAAGCTCAGGGACTATGTCTTGCTCAGAGTCACAGAGGCTGTAGTAGGTGCTAGAACTGGAACTAGAGACCAAATGCCCTGACTCCCAGCTCACCGTTCTTTCAACCACACACTCTCCTTCTTTGTTGTTGGCTATGCCTTGGAAGGGTTTGAACTCAACCTGAAGATTCCCATGAACTCAGTTGCATAATCCTCTCTTCCTTGTGAATTGAACTCTTGAGGGACACACAGTTCCGTGTAGTGATGGTGCCTGATGTGGGAGGCAGAGAGATGCAGTGCTTGGTCCCCTATTTCCGTTATAAGTCTGTGACTTGGGGTACTTCTGTAGGCCTGGGTTTTACAAAGTGAGGGCAATGAATTAGACATTGCTTTCTGTTCCAGAATTCTGTGGTCCCTTCGCAGACGTGTATGTTTCTTCATGTTTTGTCCAGTAGAGGGGGGTGTGTGCCCACAGACTAACAACCCTTCTGGCCATCTCCAGGTTGGATTATTGTGGAGACGTCTTGAAGATGCGGTCAAAGAGGTGCAGGTCTAGGCAGGCATGTGCGTAGGAGGAGCTGGAGATAGTGATGGAAGAGCTCAAGTGGCTGTGCTGTCTGAAATTACAGGGGAAATGAAAGGCGTTCCTAGGAAATAAATCCCCAGGGCCCCCAAAGTTCTTTTAGGTTAATGTCTCACCCAAAGGAATAATAGTCTGGGAAGCTGCAGGTTTGGATATTACTGTTGCAATTCTTCCCTCTGCTCTTAGTGTGGTATCCTGGGTATAATACATGCATATAATATTAATACTGCAAATGGCCTGGCACTTACCTGTGACTTACAGAGCTCTGCCTCATAATGTCATGTCAGCTCTAGTCTGAGGCTCCTTTTCCAAATGACATGATCTGAGCTGCATTGGAAAGAAATATAGTGTCTCCTTTTGGGACCCAATTGCACACAAGCAGCTTCTTTACACCTGAAGCTTATGTGCTGAGGTCTGAGAAAGAATAGCTGATTCTTTCATCTTTAAAGTGATAGACTACAGTGAACCAAGATAGAGAACCCCTCACCCAACCAAAAAAAAAGAAGTACAGGAGAGCAGAGATGAGAAGTGTGGGTATGGAGAAGCTGAAGCTGTTGAGTAGTTTTGGAGAACTGCTGATTTATTGAAAATATTCTGCTGCTTATATTTTGTATTATTAGAATTGAGACAAGCATATTACAGCTAGGAAAGAAGGAAGAGGGGGAAGAGGAGACAAGCTGAGGAGTCAGAGAGTAAGTAATGTGAGTAAAGAAAGGAAGGAAGTGAACATTCTTGACTTTCTTCCTACTCAGGTGTGGGAGATATCATTTCATATCTTTTGCCTAACTGGTCTGAACAATGGCCCTGGGTGGAAAGGAAGGCAAAGGTTGTTTCACTTCCTGGTACTTGAGTATCTTTATCTTGTTCTCCCCTTCAGGTAGAGAGCATCAAAGCAGGTGTGGAAAAATAATGACCCGTGCTATTCTGACCAGTATTTTTCTCTGGGGATCTTAAAGTGGTTTTCTCACGTCTACTTAAACAGCATTTAGTGGCATGGTAGAGATGTTTCACTTGCTTCAGGTTGGATTCCCCTCAGAGGCCACTTACCTAGTAAGTGTTGGCTCCACCTTTGTACTTTTCCAGTGCATGGACCTGCCCTCCCCATTGGTTTCCTGATGTCTTATCCTCATGGCTGGGCAGGCTGGTTGCTTTGAGGATGTGACCTACAGTGATGCTGTCATCTCTCAGTATGAAATTCACAGTGGGGTAGTTGTATTTGTGAAGGATATTTCCTGCAGCAAGCACTTGGTGTTGCATATTATTACATAACAGTTTGTGAAAGATCATGAAGAATATGCAGTGATGGGAGCTCTGTTCCATCAGAGTCTACCCAAAACTGGTCTGGGCCACACTGATAGACAGTGAGAAAGTATATCGATGACTAGTTATGATTAGAGATTATTTCAACACTTGTTTCTATCTTCAGCTGACATTTACTTGTTCAGAAAGAGTGCCATAAAAGTCAATAAAAATAATAACCATGCACATCCTGATTTTAATACAACTTTTTTTTTTTTTGAGACCGAGTCTCACTCTGTGGCTCAGGCTAGAGTGCAGTGGTGCGGTCTCTGCTCACTGCAACCTCTGCCCCTTGGGTTCAAGTGATTCTGCTGCCTCAGCCTACCTAGTAGCTGGGATTACAGGCATGCGTCACCATGCCCAGCTAATTTTGTATTTTTAGTAGAGACTGGGTTTCTCCATGTTGGTCAGGCTGGTCTTGAACGCCTGGCCTTGTGATCCGCCCACCTCAGCCTCCCAAAGTGCTGGGATTACAGGTGTAAGCCACTGCACCCAGCCCACGAATTTCTTCTTAATGACATAAATCGTTATAAAAAATAATGAAAATAGAAATAAAATGCTAGCAGGGCAATCTTGACTGACACAAGAGGAAGGTTTTCTGAATTTGCGGGAACTCGGATCAACAATGAAAAAATACATGGTCGATAGAAATTGGAGGCTCTTCCAGGTGTCGTGGACAAATCTCTTTAGATCTCAACTTAGATGTTTCTTCCTTTAATGTTTTCCCAGATACCCTATGTCATATGTATACCAGATATCAGATCACACAGTCTTTCCATGTTCCCCGTAGCGCTCTGCACTTGCCCTTTTATAGCACTTAACATGCTACATTCTAATTGCCTGTTTGCTTTCAAGTGACTCCCACAAGACTGTGAACTCTTGTGAGTAGAAACACTGTCGTATTTACTGTAATATTCATAGCCATCAGCACAGAACATGGCACATTGTAGGTATTTGTATTAGTCTGCTAGGGCTGCCATAACAAAATGCCACAGACTGGGTGGCTTAAACAACATAAATTAGTTTTTTCACAGCTCTAGAGGCTGAAAGTCCAAGATCAAGGTGCCAGCAGGGTTGGTTTCCTCTGAGGCCTCTCTCCTTGGTTTGTAGACAGTTTCCCTCTTGCTGCCTTTTCACAAAGTCATGCCTCTGTGCACATGCACCCTGATGCCTCTCTGTGTGTTCTCAGCTTCTCTTCTTATAAGGACGCCAGTTAGATTGGATTTGGACCCACCCTAACAATGTAATTACAACATACAATTACAATGTAATTTCCTTTTTAAAAGCTCTGTCTTCAAATACAGCCGCATTCTGTGCTACTGAGGGTTAGGGCTTCCACATGTGAATTTTGGAGGAACACAAATCAACCTGTAACAGTACACCATATATATTTTTGTTGTGGTGTATTTCACATGCTCATAGATGAATAAGAAGATGGTATTTACATTCCAGCATCCTACCTCCTAGATGCTAGTCAGCAATTTTCTGGTCAGAGGTGTGAACTATGGAGGCAGTCTGATTATCTTACAAAATGTGTCAGATGTGGAGTAAAGCCCTGGGTCCATATCGTGGCTCTGCCAATGATCAACTGTGTGACCTGAGCCACCCCCACATTCAGTCTCCTCATCTGTAGGATTGGGGTGGCACCCACCACAGTAGATGGTTGTGAGACTCATGAGGTCATGCACATGGGGGTGTCTGGCATGGCATGCCAGGAAGTGGGCATCAGCATACACCAGTTTAACCTGTCAGTTGAAAGGTATGTTACAAACAGAAAGTATTTCAACTTACCCATGTGGAGGTGTGCTGACAAAGCTCTCAGAAATACTCAGATTTCAACAGTGTTTTGGTAATCTTACCATGGTTATTTATACACATTGCTAAACTAGCCTCAGACTTACTGCAGCTAAGTTTAGTGATTTACCTCATTTGGAAAAGAAGTATGGCATACTATATATTTATATTTAAAACACATATTTATAATCTGAAGTTTGTAGATTTCATTGAGTGGTTTCAATTCTTGCTCCTGAATTCTGGTAGCTAACTGCATTGTGGTGTTGCCTAACTGCTGTTTTCATCGAGAGTTACATTGAGCTTTAGAATACGTATTTACGTAAAATATCAGTATGTCTCATCCTCAGTATAATGACTATGATACCTTGCATGAGGCTTTTTATAAATGGACCTTGCAATGTAATAGGAATAAAAATTCTCCTTTTAGAAGGTTGAAAGAATGATTTAATTGATGAACAAATGGCAGGCAACTGGAGCCCAGAGAGAGGCTGGTGAATCGTTAAGATCCTTCAAGGATCAGGCCCAGAATCAGCCCTCACTGATGGTCTTGTCTAAGCAACAGCCATGATCAAATTCCCAATTGATCCTCTTCTCATTACTACTCTCTGAGGATGTTGGAAATATGACCTGTGGTTGCTCACAGATCTGCTTTTTGCTTTTGTTTTCCTAGAGCAATTTATTTACTTTCTCTACTTCTCCATCCTACGTCTGTTATGCCCTTTCCTGGTCCCATCACCATGCTGTCTGCTCTGTCTTCTTCATCTGGCCTCATTTCTGGTTTCTCCTCCAATCCTTCTTGGCCTTCCTGTCACCTGACCTGCCTTCATGTCTGCGCATTCTACTATGATTTCCCTATCTTCCCCTTCCCCCATGGCCCTTCTGTTCCTTTTCCTTCCCTTCCCTTTTCTTCCCTCTCTCCTGTCCTGTTGCTGCCTCTTCTTCGTCTCTTTCCATCTCTCTTCATATGTTGTAGAATAAACAGAGGCATAAGATCCCTCGGAAACACAGCCACTGTCTCATTTCTATATTACCAACAGAATTCTTCAGGGAGTCCTAGGAATAAGATCTTGGATATGTTGCAAGATTTAGCTCTCCACAGACACTGCAAGTGGATATGGCTTTGGTTTCCCCTACCTATCATTACAATACAACCTGCCTGAAATCACCTTTCAGGTTCATCACAGCTGGCACAAAGAGGGACTTTCACAGCCCTAAGTGGAAGCTTCAGTTGGAATGGTGCTGAGAGTGATCAGAAAATATTTGTATTTTAACTTCTACCTTGAATAGCTTTAGGACACTTGCAGATTGGTTTCTATTTTAAAAGGTTCACCAGTGTTTAAATATCTTTATTCAGTTTGAATTTAATAAAAACAATTATACTTGGGTTTCATTTAGTAAGTAATAGTGATCTGTTGTTAGTGTTTTATTTATAGTTAGATCTAGGTTCACTCATTAGCTCAACTAAGCAATTGTTCTGATCCATCCTTCGAGACTGTGGTTAAGTGTGTGGTCTGTGTGGGAACAGAATCAAGTTATTTAGAGGGTTTTAGAGTCCAGGTTGAATGGGGAGGAGCATTAACCTTGGCATAACTTATTTGGCTGATTCTTATTCTGAAAGATAAGGAAGGAGATCTGTGGTTGGGTAGTGATGATCCAACCAATCAGTTGATTTTTCTTGAGACTTTACTTTCGAAGAGAAGCAGATCTGGCATGCCCTCCTCTCTGTTTGAGGGAATGTAAGATGGGAAGTCTGCTACTCCTTGTTAACGGGACCCTATCTTGTTCATCACTCCCCCACCCAGCTCCTGATACAGTGCCTGGAAAACAGCAGAAAGCTCAGCATGTCTTTTTGCAACATGCATCTTGCAGCTTTTCCAAACTCCCACATGTAGTCATGATGGCATCTTACATGCCTCTTCACAGTCAGCCAGCCACACTTCTTTCTTTATTAGGAACCACCTTACGTTTAATCAAGATGAAACATTTATCCCACTTTGCAGTTATATAGCCACAGTTATTTATGAGTATCGGTTTTCCTTCCCAAAGTTGCAGAGCCAGAAGACTCACCAAGAAGGCAGATCCAAAAGAGTTCGGGTTTTGTGGCCCTGCAAACTGGCTGTTACAGTAATTTGTCTTCCCTTGTTTCCCGAGTTTCTGCTCCAGCCTGCATGCCGCCTACATTGCTCTTTTATTGCCTTCACTTCCTGTCTGCTGAGTTGGTTCCATTCTGGCCATGCTGCCAGGATTTGCAACTCTCTCTTTTCCTTCCATTTCCTGTTCTTCCCTCCGTTTTTCTGGTCTGCTGAAGAATGAGCACAAGTGCTAAGAACCCTCAGCTAAATCTATGGAACTTTTTCCGTGAGTTTTGGGGTACTCAGCAAACAAGAAGAGTAGATGTAGAGTTGGTCTGTCTTAAAAAAATTTTGGACATTATAGGATCCACTCTCTGCCATCTGCACCCACCTTCCCCTCTTGCCCTCCACAAGCTCTGGGCCTCCAGGCCCCTTGCTGTTTCTGCACACTGAGTGCTGCCCTGCTGGACTGCTTGCTCACAGTGACCTTCTGCCTCCTCTCCATTAGACTCTTGCTCACCTATGAGGGCCTGGTGCCGTGCCTCCCTCACGGTGGTGTTTCCTTGGTCTCTCCCCTCTTCTTCTGCAATCTAGGAAAACTCTGTCTCTCTTCATGTGGTGCTTAATAACACACCATGTCTCTAATAAGGATGTATGCTCCTCATGACCAAGGATAAACTCATTTAGTCAGCACTGTGGCAGCCACAGCTGCAAAAGCATAACATTTACACAGTGCTTTATCACCCGCAAAGCCCTTTCATCCACCTTATCTCATCTGGTTTTCACAACTACACTGTGAGGTTGGTATTATTATTGTTGTTATCTCATGTATAGGTGTAGAAGCCACTTTCCCAACGTAGTGACTTACTGCACAAAAGAGCCTTCAACCATGGATTGTTAAAAAGAAATGGTTTTTAGAAAGAAATTTGGCACTTTTCAATAGGCTATATATATCCGATCAATCATGCTTAGGAAATTAAACGTTTAGGCATTTAATATTAATGAAACACATCTTTGATAAACTACTTAAAGATAGGAAGGGCTCAGTCACTAAAACAGTGGGAGTTTTTACCAGAATTTCACCATACAAAGTTGGCCATTTAATGAACTTTATTCTTAATTTATTTTTTTGAGACAGAGTCTTGCTCTATCACCCAGGCTGGAGTACAGTGGTGCAATCTTGACTTACTGGAGCCTCTGCCTCCTGGGTTCAAGTGATTCTCCTGCCTCAGCCTCCAGAGTAGGGGTTACAGGCACACCACCACGCCTAGCTAATTTTTGTAGAGATGCGGTTTCACCACGTTGACCAGGTTAGTCTTGAACTGCTGACCTCAAGTGATGTGTCTGCCTCAGCCTTCCAAAGTGCTGGGATTACAGATGTGAGACACCATGCTCAGACTATTCTGAAATTTTTTTAGTTGTAATTTAGATATCCAAATTTGAGAAGGGTTCATTTGAACACCAAACATTACTAATTTGTATAACCCCATTAGATAATTCATTTAAATAATTTTTCACACATACTGTCTTAGTGCCCTGGTACATCTAGGAAGAGTCTACTTTTCTTCAACTAGAACTAATCTTCAAGACTGAATTTTAAAAGGAGATTATTTTCCTAAATGATGATTGATAACATTTCTTGACAGCTTACTATACATCAGAAGCTTTCTGTGTATTATCTCTAAACTTTACATGAGTCTTTGAGAGAGGTTATTTCCTCCATTTTATGGAAGACAAAAATTAGGCTTAGAAAGGTGATCTTCTTAAGCTGAGTAAGTGATGCGCAGCTAGTAAGTGTTGAATCAGTGATTCAAGCTCTGCATTCTACCACATCATTTGGCCTCCCTAGATGTAATGCTCTTGTAAGGTATCATGCTATTTTATAGAGAGGGGCTAATGGAAAAACTCAGTTGCTTTAAATTATTTAAACATCCCACGATAGGGTAGACATGGATTTGAGAAAGGATTTTATATATTCTAGAATATAACTTCATTTGAATTGCCTCTGATTTCAAAGAAATCAAAACCTCAGTGGAGGAGAGTGGCACATAGTATCTTTAACATTTGCCCTTGTGGCAAAAAAGTCTCCATGATTTGTTTCCCCTTCCAAATTAAAAACGAATGCAAAAAAAAAAATGAAAATTAAGCACTTTTTTCATCTAGTATTGAATTGATCCTATGCAAAAAACAAAACAAAAACCATAATTAAGGAGGACAAAGGAGTGCTGTTTAGTCTAGTGTCTGATTTTTGTGAGATTTCCTCCCTCTCCTTCCAGACTTCATGGATCAGTTTCTGAAAATGAAAGCAATAATCTCAAATTTTTTTATTCAAAGAAACACAGATTATTAGACTGGACCAAATAGATACTAGAAGATTAATGCAATGTTTGTATGTGCTAATGGTGAGACCCAGTGCTTTTCTACTCCAGTCACTCTCAACCCTGGCTACACAGTAGAATCACCTGGGAGAGCTTTAAAGCAATCCCAATGCTCAGTCCTAAGCAGTAATTTAAGAAGGCCATGCAGCTGCCTTCTCTGCTGAATGACAGGGCCATGGGAAGCTTTACCAATGAAGGCACAAAATGGCAAAGGTGGTGAAATGTACAGAGGGACCCCCTCATTGGTCAAAAGTGACACAGAGAGGCTGTAACAGCACCGCAAGAAGCTGACAACCCTCTTCTCACTTTTATGTCTCAGAACTTTTCTACAGTGAATGTCAATGTTTTTTATTTTAATTTTTCTCCACATAGCATCGATTTCTTTTTTGTCTGTAACGTTGCCCCACTTTTCTTTTGAAAAGCCACGTCTCACTTTTGGCAGTCTTCATGGTTAGGGTGAAGCTGATCTCCTAGATCTAGAGATGATCATGCAACCCCGGACTGAAGAATGGGAATGCATGTAACCTGGTCACTGTGATCTGTTTAGGGAAAGGCACATTTTCTAAGTTACGCTCTAGAGAGTAATTCCCCAGTCTTTTGCTGGAATAGTTGGGACACTGTCTTAATAGCTATGGTTACTGAGCTAGAAGAATGTAATTCTGAAGCTATAATGATTATCCTTGATACCATGAGGGAAGAACAGAATCGAGAGATGTAGAGAGATTTCTTTTGATGTCATCTGAACACCTGGATTCACCCATGCCTATAATTCTGGACTTTTTGGTTATATGAATGAATTCTATTCTGCCTAAGCCAGTTTAGTTGGATTTCTGCCACTTGTGATATAAGAAGTTCTAACTAAGAAACTCCTTAGTGGAGCCAAAAGGCCAAATGGAGGAAGCAATATGCTGATATTGCAGTGAGGAATTAGTGGAAAGAACAAACCTGTCTTGGAAAACTTAATCTGTGTTAAAACATACATTCCATCACATAGCTAGCTGTATTTGACCAACAACCCTCACCATATAACCTGTACCCTCCCATATGTTAGATTTAATTTTTCCTCAGTATTTTTGGTTTTAGGGTGAAACAGATTCTAGGCCTTGTTTTTATTTTTTGAAGACATGTTTAATACTTAATATGCTATGATACTACTTTGAGGAACTATTGTCACAAGTGAGCCTTAGCTTAGTGCCATGTATTCATTCAACAAACATTGATGGAACCAAGTCTATATGGTGCAGTGGACTTTGAATGCCAGATTCAGGAGTAGTTTCCTAATTCAATAGATGGTGAAAAGCTATGGAAGGCCTTTGAGCAAAGGACTGACATGACCTCAGCCTTGATTCAGAAAGATTAACTAAACAACAGAGTAAACAGAAATAAGAGGTTAGAAAACGGAAGGTCAGTTGGTGATTGTTCCCATGGATTGGGACTTGAATTGGGCCTGGAAATAAGTGGACGGATATGAAAACATTGCACAAATAGGTCTACATGGTTTAACAATCTGACAAAGAAAGAAAGGCATTCTAGGTGATTCTAGAATTTGAGCTTTACTTGTAAGGATGTGGAGATGCTGTAAACCTATTTAGTGTATAAACATGGTCAGATTACTTCACCTGTCTTGGCCTGTCTTTTTATTTGTAGATGACATTAACAGTAATTACCTAGTAGGGTATTGTTAGGCCATGTATAAATAAAGCATTTAACTCACTGCCTGGCACATAGTACATGCTAAATAGATGTTAGTTTGCTTTATCAAGATTGGATAACCTATACTGTGTCAATCTCTTTCTATTCCTATATACAAGAAATATTCTAGTTCCCTCTTCTTTCAGATTATATAACAAAATAATGGCAGCAATCTGTTGCTGTGATCAGTCTTTGTTGACAGTCATCATTAGCTTTTTGGAGGAGCAAACTTGGAGTAGAATAGGCCAGCATGCGCCAACTTAGTATTCATAGATTTGACGTAGACTCCAAGTTTTCTTTCTCACATTGTACGTGCCACTGGTGGCCATTAGATTTTATTACTGCTGCATTAGCTAGTGGTACTGTTTAGAAGGTGATGTCAGGATATTGACTTGGTTGTTTATACTGTTACATTTTATATACTCAGAACATCTAGAAGTTATACATGAAATGTATTGTGGGATAAGCATTTAAAGAATGACCCCAATGTGTAATGCCTAAAGCCAATATTAATTTTATAAAACCTATTATGAACTACCTTCCTTTCCCACTACGCATGTACTTTTTGGGAGAAAATTAATACATGCCTGGGTTAAAAAATTCTTTCTTCTTTAAAAGCACAATTACAGCCAGGCGTGGTGGCTCACACCTGTAATCCCAGGACTTTGGGAGGTGGAGGCAGGCGGATTACGTGGGCAGGAGATAGAGACTATCCTGGCCAACATGGTGAAAACCCATCTCTACTAAAATACAAAAAATTAGCCAGGCGGTTGGTGTATGCCTGTAATCCCAGCTACTTGGGAGGCTGAGGCAAGGGAATCGCTTGAACCCGGGAGGTGGAGGTTGTAGTGAGCCAAGAAGGCACCACTGCACTCCAGCCTGGAGACAGAGCAAGACTCTGTCTCAAAAAAAAAAACAAACAAAAAACACAATCACATGGTTACTTGAGTTTGCAGAACATAACAATATTTTAAGAAGGAGTAGAAACACAAGGGATTGGAATATGACAAGATAAATAAGACTTCTCAGCTTATTCACTTTTTTGGTGACTATAGGTCAGAGTTTTCAAATCTTTTAGGTTTCACCTGACTAAGAACATTGCATTTAATTTTGTGGGCAAGGGAGAATTTGTTTCACTGCATAGTTAACTGTAAAAGTTCCCAGGCCCTTTCCTGCACTTCCAGAGTATTATTCTTTATTTGCCTATTTCTTTGTGTATTGGCCTGACTGTATTGTCAGCTCCTTGAAAGTAGAGATTGTGTCTTCTTCACATTGTTTGCTTGCAGTACACTTTTGGCAAATAAATAAAGGAATTAATGAATAGGTAACATAATGAGACCTAATTAAGTTCTAGATTTTTTCTTGTTGTGGCTCTAAATCTGCTTTCTTTTCCTTCTTAAATTCTTAAAATTAAAAAAAAAAACAACCTGTCAACTATGTACTTTATTGGGAAGTGATATAATAGACAAATGATTTCTGCCTTTATATCATATATAACTAAATGTTATAACAGAAATGAGGGAATAAGTTACTCCCTTTGTGCTCTCAATTTGTAGACAGTCTACAACATTGTAAACAATATTGACTTTGGTATTGAATATGTCCCTGAATCATCCATGTGGTCTGAGGGAGCAGAGGTTCAAAGTAATCAGTCATTATGGTACTCAAACTCAGAATTAGGCATCTGATATAAGTCTTATTTGCAAAATACTTTTTGTTCCAAAACACAGGACCCACTATTCTATCCATAAAAGGCAAGAGTTTAATTTTTTGTTGTTGATCTAAGTCCTTGGAGAAAGTGGGCTGTAAATCATAGATGGCGTATTGTGTACTGTTCTTACAACATCATCTAGCCAGCCTTTCATCTATCCCATGTGTAAGGTTCTCCAGTTTACATTTTTGGATTATATGATTGAAGGCAGAGTAGTATCCTATAATTAAGACTAAAACGTCTACCAAGAAGCAATAGGAAGAAAGAGGTGAATTCACTTGCATCCAAGATGATGGGCTTACTGTACTATAAGCAGCTCAGTGTATAGTGCAACAGATACATTTTCAGAAAAGAGAGCCTGGAGAGCTTGTAAAAAATAGGAAGTAGATTCAAAAGAAATACTTTTAAAAACACTTAATCTTGCAAGAATATTCATTAGAGTTTATAGGAGGAAAAAAAATATCCAAATGTGCAGTAAAAGGGTAATAGGTAGAATAAATTTTTCCATATCTTGTACATATATCTATAAAATGGGTATGTAGTCACTTAAAAGAATGACATGGATATGTATGAACTGACAAACAGCAATGATCAAGGAATAGAAGAACATGAAAAGACAACAAAAATAAGCTGCAAAACAGTACCTTGGTATCACCACGTGTGTGTTCATATATCCACTCATATAACAATAGTAACCTCTGGGGTTGCCTCATGGGGTTTTCTCATTTTTGCATTATGCAATTCGTTGTTGCTGGAATGTCCCCCAACAAACATGCACTAGATGGCCAACTTTGAAAGCCTCTTTCCTCCTGGTGTGTAGAAAAAAGTGCACTAGCTAACCACTCTATAAACAGTGTGGGCACAGTTGGTAACCTAATCCATTGACATGGAAGATGGTGGTGGCCCTTGGAAAGGGTAAGCAGAAGAATAAAGTGACTGGAGTTAGCACATCTGCTGTCTTTAGCAGGGTGTGCCATAATTTGTAAACATAAAATATTAATTGTCTATGTTTAATGTTCTTCAAAGCCATAGAGCAAAAGAACAGATTATTTCTGAGAAATGAAAAACAATTTTCATTTCACCATGCTGCTCTCCAGGGTTCACTTGGCTATGTTGTTGGAAATAGATGTCAGAGTCCTGAATCAAACTGTGCCTTCAACTAACATTGTAACCTCAAATTGAGTCATTTAATTGCTAATGTCTCAGTTTCCCCACCTGTTAAAATTGATAATAATAATCCTTACCATTGCATTCCTGAATGAGGTGTTGCGATGGCTTAATAAGATCATGTTCGCAAAATGCTCTGAGCTCTTGAGATAGAAGACACAATATAAACACAAAGTCTCATTAAGATAATTATAGAGCGATTTTTCATAGTTCAAGTTTACATCCAAGGCTAAACCTAGTGATGGAGGTCATTTTATGAGAGCAGAGAAGAAGACTGGCTTTCAAAATCTGAAAATGAAATTCCTAACACATTTTAAAGATGAATATAGTACAAACAGTTTTCAGAATATGAGAGCTTAGTTTTGAGAGATGATTCAAAAAATGAAAAAATTTTTGTAAGTTCTGTGTTTAACTGAAAACATCTTTTGTAAAACAAAGTGATCACTTCTATCCCTTGAAAGAGGAAGAAAATAAAAGCAAGCTCTTCAAGAATAGTGCAGTTTTTTTACAGAAAGTTTTGCCATCATTAATAGGGCTATAAAGTGGCGAAACCAGTCTGGCCCACTGAGCGTATGGACTGTTGACTCATTAATGCTTGGCAGAGTCTCCTCCCAGGTGCACTGTGCCAGTTGCTCTTGTGATGGAACAGGGGAGGCACATCCTCCACATGCTCTTCCCTCTCAGGTGTTCCTGAGCATCCATCATGTTTACCACAGGCTCCCCACCATTTGGCACCATGGGTGCCTGCTACCACTATAGCCCCAGATATGGACAGTCCATTTCAGTTCCCAAGATTTGGAAGTGCCGGCACAGGAGGTCAGTAACCGCAGAGGAAGGTAAGCTTAAACACAGAAGCCCATGCTCTTGGGGAAACAAGGGTGTTTATTGAACATAGAGATGAATCTGACTAGATCATCAGAATAGAATAGAAGTTTCTCTCTACTTAACTGTTTTTAGTTTTCTAGTATTTATGGGCTGAACTATCCTCCAGTTGTTACCTGCAGACCTGTTGATCTGTAATTTTTTAAATTATACCATCTGAATATTAATATTTTCATTCAACTATGTTGAACAAAACTAAGAATTTATTGTCTATTTTTTTTTGTAAAGGAAAGTTTAGGGCCAATCTTTCTTTATAGACATTATTTTCTTCATAAAGTCTTTGGAGTATGAATATGACTAGAAATTGTTTGAAATTTAAAGATTTTATACCATTGTTTAAAGATAGGTTAATGTAATAAAATGTTGTATCAAAATCAAGAAATACTGAATCTAGATTATTTAACCAAAACAGATGAAAATATTTGTATCTAATATTTCATATGTACATTGTTTAAATCATGCTTTTTGTATTTAATATTTAATATGGGCATTATTAGGATGTGAGAGGAAGAGATTTTCTGATTTCTTCTTTCCTGCAAGAATTGTCCCTCATTCCTGTCAAACAAGTTTCACTTGATTCTTATCAACAAGTTTATACTGAAATTAGAAAAAATTACCTAGGAAAAATAAATTATGTACAAGTAATTAATTTCAGCCTTAAGGGAGAAATTGACATTTTTTACTTTCTTATTTCTGTGTTTGCTGGTGCTCATTTGAAGCCATGATCTCCATTTTTCTGGTTTTTTTCTAATCTTTTAGATGGACTTCTTAGTATGCCCCTGAGAATCTCTGTGTTTGGAGAATCATCAACTGTTCCAACAGTTCCGAGTGGACTGGATATTAAACTATAAGGAAAATTATTAATAAAACAAATTAGAAAATCTCTTACATTATAATTTCTTGGTTGGAACTAGCAATTAAAACAGAAAAAGATAGTTTCTCAAGGGAGATATTAGGCAGTGAATTCTAAAATTTTAATTTTGCAAACTACATTTTGTGATGTATTGGCATTTTATAGAGATACATTAACGTGTTTATATTTTTTTCAATTCATATGATGTCATCTTAGGGAAAGTCAGAAGCAGTTTTAGAAGAAGTCTGCAAATTCACAACACACTATACCATTATTTTGATGCAAAAGTCTTTGCAAATTCATAACAATTTTCTTTCTAGGAACATGAAAAACAGTATTATTTCTCCTCTGTACTACCACTCCATCACCCATAACCTAAACTAGATAAAGAATAGGCATTTGAATGCAAGGTCAATTTGAATTTTATTCTTAGTTCAAACACTAATTTGCTATATGGTCCTGAGTATGCTTCATAACCATTGTTTGCTTTAGTGGTTCTTCCTTTACGGCAATATTAATCTTTGCGTTCCTTCTGTCTCATCAAGAGAGTACAAAGATGTTGTTTGCCAGATGATAGTTATCTCTAGTAGATGTAGGCGAAGCACAGTTCAGAAATTAATATTTACTTATTGGAATCACTGCAAAACATTTATTAAATTTCTTATTCCACATATCTATAAATTTTGATCTCTGAAGTGAACTCCATAAGTTTATTGAGGTGCAAGGAACAAACATTCAGCTTAATCCATAGTTGAGATTTTCCAAAAGCAATTGTTAAGGTTAAATTACTTGTGTAGGAGAAAGATGTTCAAGAACATATCCTAGTTAGATAAGAAAACACCAAGAAATGAATGCTACTACCTTGTCAATCTCTCAGCCCCTGTGTATTTCTCAGAATGCCAGTAATGAAAATGTAGCTATGGTTTCGATGCCCCCCAGATTTCAAATTACTCTTAAGGAGATGCAGAATTTCTGCATTGTCTTCTTTATGGCAGGAAATTACAGATACTTTCATTGTTATTGACAGAATCTGAGGGCATATAGCTTCCAGCAGTGGCACCTGGAATTGTTTTCTCTCTCTTTCAGAGTGGGGGTTGGGAACTTGTGATAGTTGTTGGAGGGGAGTAATTTCTACAAACTAGATCCTCCATTGTTCTTAAGCTCTCATTATATAAGTGATATACCTGGATCTGAGGCTAACTTTATTTCAAATAGGATATTTCTCAGTCTCTGCTGGATCATCCATAGCTCCTTTTAAATTTGGGTCAGTGCCACACTTAATTGGTTGTAGTAATGATAGTAACAGTGGTAGTGCTGGTGGAAACAACAGTAATAACAACCATTTATTGAGTGCTGTAAAAAGTGTTTCAAGTACTTCATCTTCTTTAATCTTCAAAAAACTTTTGAAGGATCTCTATTATCTCCATTTTCTATATGAAGGACCTGCCCGAAGTCAGATGGATAGTAACCTTCCTGAATTCAAGGTCTATACCTTGTCCACTCTACTATATTTTTCGTGAGGGGGAAAAAAAAGCCATATCTAGCATTATTTGTTTTTGCAGCTTATAATCATGTTTGGGCTTCAGTATGAATTTCCCCTCTACAGCTGCTTTATCACAAGCAGTTTTGCTGGGAGAGGCTGGAAAGGAGTGCCAAATAATGAGCAGAAATAATTTAAGCCTGGGAGGTGTTAAAAAATTTTTTAAAAAAACTTTAGACAAACTAAATTTAACAGAATTTAATTGAGCAAAGAACGATTCTTGAATCAGTCAGCCCCCAGAACAAGAATAGGCTTAGAATGACTTCAGGGCTGCCGGATGGTCGGATAACATTTATAGACAGAAAACGGAAATAAGGCGTAGACACAGCTGGATTGGCTACAGCTGGCCATTTGCCTTTTTCGAACATGGTTTGAACAGTTGGCTGCCTCTGATTTGCTGCAACTTGGCTGCTGTGATTTTCCAAGGCTTGTCCTTGGATGAAGCACAAATTCGTGTGAGCCAAGGATGCTTTAAAAGAGTTTTCCCAACTGAATGTAGAGGAAAGTAGAAAATTATGTTTCCTAGTTTGTAGGTCAACCCCAATGAAAAAGTTAGTCTAGGTTTACATCTTGTTTCTATATAAATGGGGATTCAAGTAACTACTAACAGGGCTAGGGAAAATCGTAGTACCAGCCAAACACCAGGGATATAGCTAAAACTCAGGAATGCCTTTTTTATGGTTAGATCTCTAGTCTTTCTGGCTGTACCTTTAAGGTGAGTGATTACAGCCCCCATTCACTCTAAGAAAATTTGTTAACTCAGTCCAGCCCAGAGCTACCTGAGAAACTTACTATTGTTACTATTATTGCAAGCAGGCGTGTGAGAGAATCTAGTTGAAATGAATAATGATGCAAATGGATTTGCTGGTTGGAGTAAAGGTAGTGGAGAACACTTCTTACTGGAAGCTGCTAAGGTCAATAAAATCATGTGACACAAGGAGTTAAGAGTCAAGCAGTAAGGTAGAAAGGGAACTTCTAAGTGGTAACTGAAAGCCTGGCCACAAACAGCAGCATGGGAGCTGAGCATAGGTTTAGGGATATGAGAGGCAGAAAGGGTGAGGAAGAACAAGTCCAGAGGAAACAGGCAAGAATTTCCAGACAATTACCTGATGCAGGTGCTGTGCACAGCTGGATTTCAAGTGCCTTAGTGCATTGTGATTATGGCCTGTGGGAGAATTATTTGCATGTAAAAGGCCAAGATAGGAGAGGTGGAGGAGGGCATATGTGAGGGAGCCATCAAAATTTTGTTTTGTTTTTCTTTTTGGTGGCTTATGGTTGAAATCCAGTTTTCTTAGCAAGGCTGTACACAAGAACCTTAACAACCTGAGCCTTGCCTACCTCTTCCATAAGCAGCCCACATACCAGTCTGTTGAAAATATGCCATCTTCTTACACATACATTCTTTTATGTGCACATGTTTCTTCTGATTCACCTCATTAAATTTTATTCATCCTTCAAGTATTATTTCCCATGGGAAGTAGTATCCCATTGTGACTCCTAGCCTCTCACCCTCCTTTTAGAACAGCCTTAGGCAGCTCTGCTCTTTGTTTCCTTAGCACTCTCCTTTTAACACTTAAATTACAAGAATGTATTTAGTTCTTTATTTTTCCCATGGGAGACTGGACTTCTTTCAAAGGCAAGGCCTTGTCTTAGTTATCTTCGTATCATATGATTCGGTGCCTCGCATAGTGGGTGCTTAATCAGCATTTTGACTGATTGTACACAGTCCCATGACTTCATCTGTCAATCAATACATGGATCATATATTGCATGAAGGATCAGTGCAGGTCAGTTTATCTTCTGAGGACTGCTCAGCCACTAGACCCCTAAACTTGTCAGCAGCTGGCTGGACAGTAACTGTAGAGATGTTTGCATCTTTTCAAACGTGGATAGGCAAAATAAGGGAGGGGGAAAAAGGTCAGTTTCCAGAAGTCAAAGATCTTACATTTTATCAACTAAAATAGGATTATTTTTATTCTTTTACTTGTAGTTCTTTAGTTGTTTTTGGGCATTTGGGTGATGCTGCCTGTCAGGTGATGAGAAATACAGACTTTATATTATAGTTCAGGGGACGTTACAGCAGCCATGACTCTTTACCCACAGGCTCTCTCCAAAGAAAGGTGCATTGTTGGTCACGTGGCAAGGGAAGGAAATCCTAAGTGCTTTTGTCATGAGACAAGGAGAGACTCGCGTTTGCATGGTGTTCTTGTGGTGTACACAAACAAGAGGCTGGGTGATTCAAATGATTGGATCAACAATGACTTGTTTCTGAAAAGGAACAGATGTGACAGACTGGCTTCTGGAATCCAGTGACCACACATTACATGTTCAACACTTATGAAAATTCCTTGCAAAATATTCAGATTTTCATGATTTCTGCATATTTATGTTTGGGTCTAAATATTCAGGAAGCCAGAGGCCAATTATTTCTTCTTATGTCACTGTCCTGAAGTTAGGCTCTTAGGATGCTGTACTTCGAGTCCTGAGCCGCTTGATTCCTCCTCCTTGGACAAGCAAGGACTCATAGAAATAATACCCCATAGGCCTGGACTACGAGGCCATGTGGTACTTCCTGTCCATTCTTGCAGAGCCTTGAGATATGAAGGGCAGGCACCAGCAGTAGTGTCCTTTGGGATCTCGAGGACAGAACAGGCTCAGAGGGAAACCAGGCTGACATTCTGAACAGAGCCACTCCAAGAGATGTTTAGGTAGGAAACCAGCTTACAAGACCTTGGAGAACTGCCAAAGGGAGGAGGCCTGACTTGGACCTTAGGGAGCTTAGCCTAGAGCAATTCCGGAGCTAAGGAGCCAGTAGGTGGCTATGCATCTGGTTTCCCACACTTGTGGGTGAAAACATAGGCTAATTAAAGGAACAGGAGAAGCAGTTTTCAATCAGGGTTTCATTGTTAGAGAAGGCTCTGTTTTGAAGTGTGCTGGTACTTCAGGGGCCTCAACTATAAGACGGTCTGGAAGGAATCACAGCTGAAGGAACTGACATGGCCATGGAAGCTGGCTCCCAGATACAACACCAGATACCAGTGCATAGTGTTCAGTGGGATTGATAGAGCTGTGTTTGATTGTGGCTGGTATTATTATCCTAGGGGCCCCTGTCTAGAAGCAGGATAAGTAACAGAAGGTGGGTGGTGGTACTATTTAAATTGGGGTGTGGGGTGGGCTGTAGAGGAAGGTGCCTCTGTATACTGACACTGGATGATTTTTGTGTTTTCTGTAGGAGTGCAGGTATTGACTAAAGGTGGAGGAGTAGGGTCATATTTCATGGAGGAGCAAACTGTGGAAAAAAGAAGCTGCATAATTGTCTATATCGTACCCTGTGTTCGCATAAAGAAACAATATAGGACAACAGCAAAAGCTGTGTATAGAAAGAAAGGCTGGAATGAAATCCACTGAACTATTAATTGAAAAAATAAGAGGCTTGTGTAGTTTAGAACAATAGATAATTCAAAATTTGTAGTGAACCTACGTTAAAAAAAACGTGGAAATACTCATTCTGTTTAATTCCTCTATTGAAGTTGATTGAATTCATGTCAAGGAGCCCACTGACCTTTAGGGAAGACTATGTCAGAAAGTGAGTAATCCACTAACAAATGATCACACAGTACACAGGTCAAGCTTTAGCTGCAAAGCATCCAAATTACACCAATAAATGTAGACATTTGAAACGGCATATTGAGAGGTAGATATGCCTTGGGGGTGTTAAACACTTTGGTTGTACTTTTGTTCTTTTGTTCCGCCACCCTGAGTCATTGTGAAGAAAATAGTGTAGATACTCTATTGTCAAAATGCCTAACAGCAAGGTTCTCTTAGACTTTCCCTGCCTTCCCCTTTGTCCCAGTACACCAGCGCTGTCTAGGGCAGCTGTAACCTGGAGGCTAAACCTTTCTGACAATAAAAACCCAGTCCTGTAGGCCTTGGCATTTGTATAACTCTGCTCTCAATGCCCTTCATTTCTTCCCATCTACCCACACCACTTCCTAGCAACCCACATTTCTCATGTGAGCTCTAGGAGAACAGGGACAATATCCTGAACTTCTGTGGACTGAGCAGCAGTGATGGTTACTGCGTACTTGACAAGTAACTGGTTAAAAAATACATTAGATGTACAAATAGAATATAGGCCAGCCAGTTAATGAGCTGGAGTTTTTGTTACCACCTTCTTGCCTCTAATATCTTTGGAGTGTTTTTATGATAGAGTTTAAACTAAGCACTAGTGCCTGACATTCTTTGCTGTAGGTACCCAATGCTCTTAGGTTAGGCATCTCTAGGGAACCTTTTTATTTCATAGGATAGTTGTGCTTACCACTTGTTTAGTGGAGCAATGACAATTCCTCCTTTTTTAGTTAAAAGGATTATATAAGAAAATTAGTACAGAAGACAAAAAGAACAACAGAAATCTTCCATAATCCAGCCACCTCGACTCTTTTCGTAGAGATAGGTGTTTTTAAATAACAAAGTTCAGTCTATTTTATATGCTGCCACCTAATATTATTTCAAATTTTTAATGTTTATATACTATCTCATTAATTATAGCTTTTATAATTTTAAGGGATAATATTTCATCATGTAGATAACCATAGTACTAAATTCATAGACATTTAAATTGTTTCTAAGTTGAAATTAATAAAAAATACTGTGGTTAAGATCTTTATTTGTATAGCTTTTGGTTTTCATAGAAATATAATTTATAAAAGGATACAAATATTTTGTTAACACTACATTTTTTTCCAAAAAATTATAGTGAAATGTGATAGAACCAATTCATATAAAATAGTAACTCACAGTCTTTTTAAAAACAGCTTTATTAAGATATAATACACATGCTACATGATTCACCCATTTAAAATGTATAATTCAGTGATTTATAATATATTCACAGAGTTGTGCAGCCATCATCAAAATCAATTTTATAACATTTTCATCACCTCCCCCAAACCCCATACTCATTAGTGGTCACTCACTATTTTCCCACAATCACCTCCAGCCCAAGTAACCACTGATCTTCTTTCCGTCTCTGTAGATTTACCTATTCTGGAAATTTCATATAAATGGTATCATGCAGTATTGGAGTCTTTGTTACTGGCCTCATCTACTTAGCATAATGTTTTCAAGATTTATCTTTTTTATAGACAAAAGATATCCCATTGTATGGAGATAGCACATTTTGTTTATCTACTCATAAGTAGACGAACATTTGGGTCATTTCCACCTTTTGGCTATTATGCATAATGCTATGAACATTTGTGTACAAGTTTTTGTGTGGACATGTGTTTTTGTTTTTCTTGGATATATTTCTAGGAGTGAAATTGCTGACTTGTATTATAATTCTTGATTTAACCTTTTGAGGAAATGCCAGACTGTTTTCTGGAGCTGCTGTACCATTTTAGACTCCCACCAATAATCTTAGGAGATTCCCTACTTCTTCACAGCCTCGTGAACACTTGTTGCTATCTGGCTTTTTAATTATAGCCATCCAAGTGAAATGGTATCCTACTGAGGTTTTGATTTGCATTTCAAAGGCTCCTTTAAGATTTTATTTTTTAAATTACTTGTGTAGAGTTGAAAGCATTTTACAATGTACATTTTAAAAATCAGTGTAATTTACAGAGGGCATATGCAATGCACCATGGAAAATACACAGAAATGAATCATCTCATGTATTGTGAAGGAAATGGAAATATGCCATCAGAAATTAGTGTAAGGTCAGGAATAGCATACCAAAAAAATGTAAAACTGACATTTGAATGGCAGTTTATAATTGGATAGCACTTATTCACATGCGTTAACTCATTTACACGGAATAATTATCATCTTAATTGCTATACAAAGGCATCTTGAAAAATGTAAAGGCCTTGTTTTTAGAACTTCTTTTAAGTTAATAAAAAATATACTACATTCCAAGACATTAAAAATTGTTTTAATGTGGAAATATTTTAATGGATTAAAAGTACTGACAAGTTGTCCTTTTCTTGGTTTTAGTAAGAGAAAATGGCTAAAGGAATAGCAAAATAATTTTAAAAAGAGAAGTGTCAATATGAGGACCGGCGGACATGTTTTACTGATGTTATTTGAGAGGCATGACAGAATAGCTCTTTTCAAAAAGTGCTCTCCTTTGTTAATACAGAATTTTACCTTACAACTTAAATGGACATTATAGAAAAACATAGAAAGATTTATAAGGATAGAAAAAAAAAACAACCTTCCATTATCACCGTGCATAGAAAAATTACTGTTAAAATTTACATTGATTTCCAATCTTTTTACTATACTTTAAAAATTTCCTGAACTTAATACATAACCTTTTGGTTCAACATGTTATAAGCACTTCCTGTATTTTTTAACATAAATATTGTTTTAATTATTGTGAATAATTCTGCAAAGAGAATAGACCGTCTATCTATTATTTGCCTAATTCTGGACACTACTTGCTTATGCTTTTCAGTGTTTTAATAATCTGACAGGTATTTTTGCCTAGAATGTTTGCATTTTAGAGAATTTGTTTATGGTAGATTCCTAGGAGAAGTGTTACATTGTCAAAAGTATGACAGTCTGCCTTTTAACATTTATTACCAAATTGTTTCTCCAAATTTTATTCAATATATTTATTCAATAAATACTTAATGGGAACTTGCTATGTCCAGGTGCTAGGTTAAGTGCTGGCGCTAACTTAAACATAATGGGCACTGTCTTAAGATTTTAGAGCAGACTGCCAGTTTTCCTACTCTGTTAGCAACATTGCATTTTGCTTTTTGGTTTTGTTTTGAGACAGAGTCTCCCTTGGTCATCAGGCTGGAGTGTAGTGGCTCCATCTTGGCCTACTGCCAGCTCCCCATCCCAGGTTCAAGAGATTTTCCTGCCTCGGCCACCTGAGTTGCTGGGACTACAGACATGCACCACCATACCCAGCTAATTTTTGTATTTTTAGTAGAGTTGGAGTTTCATCATGTCAGCCAGGATGGTCTCCATCTCTTGACTTCATGATCTGCCCACCTCAGCTTCCCAAAGTGCTGGGATCACAGGCATGAGCGGTAGTACCCGGCCAGCACTGTATATTTTTAAGTTTTTAGACTGTCTGATTTACAGGGAAATGTTGTTCTTTTAGCTTGCATTTCTTTTCTTTTTTTTTAACTTTCATTTTAGATTTTGGAATACATGTAAAGATTTGTTTCATAGGTAAACACGTGTCATGGGAGTTTGTTTTACATATTATTTCATCACCCAGGTATTAAGCCCAGTAACTAATAGTAATTGTTTCTGTTTCTCTCCCTCCTCTCATCCTCCCTCATTAAGTATGTCCCAGTATTTGTTGTTTCCTTCTTTGTGTTCTTATCATTTAGCTCTCGCTTATAAGTGAGAACATGGCAGTATTTGGTTTTTTGTTCCTGCATAGCTCCATCCATGTTCCCACACAAGACATGATTTCATTTTTTATGGCTGCATAGTATTCCATTGTGTATATGTACCACATTTTCTTTATCCAGCCTTGTCATCAATGGGCATTAGGTTGATTCCATGTTTTTGCTGTTGTGAGTAGTGCTTGCATTTCTTTTTAGCTTGCAATTATTTTAGCTATTACTAGTGGCGTTTAAAAATTTCCCATACTCATTGGTCATTTATTCTTATATTCCCTTTGGCCATTTATCTGTTAATGTTTTGACAAAAATAAGGAAACTATAATGGATTTGTATGTTGTTTTTGTACAGGAACCTCAAAAACCTTACTTGCATGGTACAACAAAGACATTTGTTAATTTAATAAAATATTTTCATTTGTTACTAAACCAAATATCCATCTTTGTCTTGAATAGAGTCTAGCACACTCTAGACCAAGTATGGATTATGCCTTCCTTGCCTTTGGGAGAAGAAATAGGTTATAAATGGTAAAGTTATGACAAGTTTGTTAGGTTGTTTAGTTTATACTTGGGCTAATTGTAGGCATGGAGACATTTTTAGTATTAGACTGGATAACTCTTCCTCTGTCCTGAGAACTGATTGATCATGTGAAGGATTCATATTGGGAGGCAGAGTGGTAATCAATATTGTAGGCTGAGGTCACTGACAGAGGCCAAAGACAATAACGTGTGAAATTTAGGATGAATTGCTTTTTGAGTTTTGTCTGGATTTACTAAGACAGGGGAGTTGTTTGGGCAAATGTTGCCTCTTTAAGGTCTCTTTGAAGTGACCATCTAATGAATCAAGGAAAAGGCAGTTAAATCCCTCTTAGTGAGAACATCAAAAGAGGAATAGGATATAGTTACACATCAGGAGCCAAGGGCTATCAGTTGACCTTTCTTAAGAGTGGGGAGAGGAATTTGAATGATTGGGTAGTTTTTATTGTATAGTAGCCTTTTTTTAATCCTTTCACTTTATTTTTTTTTTCTCCCCAACTGCAGTTTCTCCAGGCCTCTCGTTGCTTACTAGCAGAGTTAAAGAATTATGTTATCTACCTTGTGATCTCATAATGTAAGCTGTTTTCTCTTGGAGGGCAAGGAGAGTAAAATAATACCATTCTGAATGTATTTCCTCTTCTTGCATGCCATTATCTCCTTTCCTTACTCAAGGGAATAAGAGACGTGTAGATAGAGGATTCACCCACTGATTGTTGCAACGTGTCCTTTAGTTATATGTTTTTCCTCCTCCATCAAAACTTTCACCAAAACAGCAGCTATTTATTTGGCTGATTGAGTTTTATATCTCTTCTGTTGTCTTGTTAAGCCAATGAAGATGCCAGTAAGAACTGCCAATTGAGCATGCAAGAAAACAGAGAGGGCTTAGTCAAAGGGTGACAAAAACATGACACACACCCCCCACCACCATCCCTCCTGTGCCAGGGAAGGCATTGCTCTCTCAGAGAAATCAGGAGACTCTTACTGGACCTGAACCTGGCAAAGAATTCTTGCCAGTGTTACATTCTACCTCCTCACTGCCAATAACATGGCATCCAAAGTGACACCTTTGTTATTTTATTGATAGATTTGCAGACACACCTCTGGGGCTTCCAGAGTTAACTGTAATAAATAAGAGGCCAAAATGAAATATCCAAAATATACTAGCATTTCCATTTTATTTGTCTTAAAAGAGGGATCATCATAGTGCCATCTATATACAGAAGAAAACCAGATCTGATATCTTGCATTGCTAGAGTTGATTTTGAGACTCATTCATTATTTAGTTTCAGGTAACTAGAAGTGCAATGGATAAAATACTTGAGAGCATATTGGCAAAGAGGCAGTGACAAGAAGGCCCTTCTGCTGGAAGAATATTTGAACATGAACTTGAGTGATGTGAAGAAATCAGCCATGTAACAGTCTAGGGAACAGAATCTTAGCCAAGAAAACACCAGAGTAAATGCCAAAGGCAGGAATGAGGTTGGTGTGATCACAGAACAGCAAGAAAGTGAGGGTGGCTGGAATGAAGTAAGGGAGAGGTTAGGAGGTGGAGAGAAGGAGATATGCAGGGAATCAGGTCCAGTGATATTGTTTAAGGCCAGGGATTTGCATTTTATTTTAACTTTGATGGGAAGCCACTGGAGGATTTTGATCTGAGGAATGGTGTGACATTTTTGAAAGATTGTTTGCATGCTTTGTGGAGAATATTGGGTCTAGGCAGGAGAAGAAGGAGGAAGAAGACCGAGGAGATTTTTTCCAGTTGCCCAGATGAGAGTGGATAGTGGCTTTGACTGAGGTGGTAATGATGTGTGAAGTAGTCAGCTTTGGGATATTGTTTGGTGGTAGAGCAAATAGGTCTTCCTTATAAAATTTAGGCGGAATATGAGGGAAAGAGAGGACTCAAGGATGAAGCAGGTTTTAGTCTTAGAAACTGAGTGCCGTTTGCTTAGGTGGGAAAGACTGGGGAAAGAACAAAGTTAGAAGGAAGATAAAGAGTTTGGAATGAATATTATCCAAGCAATAAGTAGTTGGGTGCCTGTATAAGATAGAATGAGAGCTTATGGCTAGATATATTAATTTGGAAGGCACTAGAGCTGAGATGATATTTAAAACTGAGACTGAATGAGATGTCAGATGGAGTGAATGAAGATGGAGAACAGGAGAAGATTTTGCACATATCTTTGGGGTGCTGAAACATTTAGAGCAGTGCTTCTCTTTAGAGAGTTTTCAGTTGGCCAAGGGATTGGGCCGGGGATGCTACTATTACCTATGAGTAGAGGTCAGGGATGCTGCTGAACATCCTGTTATACAATGCAAAATACATCCTCCCACAGAGAAGAGTTGTCTGGACCAAAATATTGTTGGTGCTGAGATTAAGAACACTGATTTAAAAGAATGAGAGGCCAGAAAGGCAACTGAAGAGTGAACAGTGAACTTGGAGGAGAACTTGGAGAGCCTGTTTTCTGGAAAGAAATTTCAGGAGAAAAGTATGCATTCAACCCTGCTGGATGCTACTGAGAAGTTCCAAGAGATAATGAAAACTTTGGGATATATCCATATGACTCAAAATTCTTCTAAAAGCTAATAGATTTAAATGATGAGGTTTGTATACTACTGTAGAATCATGTACACATGAAAGAAAGCTGACTTTATTTAAAAAAAAAAAGCCACAGAGACAAGGCCAAATGAAACTTTGGTATTATAATTGCTTTTTTTTTTTTTTTTTTTTTTTTTTTTTTTTTTTTGTGTGTGTGTGTGTGTGTAGCACTGATTCTGGCTAGCTGTAATCAAAACAGATTTATTTACAGAACATTATGGTATGTTATAAAACAAGGAAAAATTGAATAGCAATAATGGGCCAGGTGGCAACCAGAAAGAACTGAGAATCCCATAAGCAAAAGTTCCTGGATACTTTCTGCCATTTATAAGACTCAGATCCAATGACTCCAGATCTGGTTGAGACATGGCTGCTCAGAGCCTCCCCTTATGTATGGGATAGACAGCCATTCTAAGCGGTACCTTTCAGCTTTCACCCCTTCATTCTATACATCCAGATAGCAGCAGACCCAGCTCTACCAGGCAAAGCTGCAAACGTTTCCTCCCTAACAGAAGACAGTGCAAGCTCAGACAGTAATTAGATCTGGAAGTGATGCCATAAGGCACCCTGTTCTTTGAGTCTTTGCTGAGTCGTTTTTTTTTTCTTGTCCTATTACAGCATTTTGTAACTTATGAATCAATGGATACTTTTATTATAATTACTATATCCTAGTAATGACACCAAAACAAGTGAAGAGAAGGAAAAGTAGATAATATTTATTGAAAGAGAAAACAGGAAGAATTATTTAATCTTTAGACATCCCAACAGTATTTAAGAAAACACAGTTTTAGTCAAGATTCCCTATTTTCCCACTTGATCCCAAAGCCATATAGTCTGTAAATCTTTGACCCAGTCATTACCCATTTCAAGTCATCCTTGCCTTTAGGCAGCATTTCAGTTGGCCTGGGTTCTTTGGGGAAAACAACCCTTTATTTCTGAGAGGTCTGAACTTTTGACAGTCCATCTAGCTGATATTGTGAGAGTCTTCTGCTAACTTGTCCACTAGATTCCTCTGATTCCACAATCCTATTGCAGCCCGTTCCCTTTTATTCTCTGTTTGTTGTTGTTGTTGTTGTTGCTGTTTCTTGATGGGAGGATCTCAAAGTAGCCCAGGGAAAGTCTTTGTTTCTAATTCTGAGGGAGACTCCTTCTCCCCAGTTCTGACCAGTGGGAACATAGCTCCATTTAGTAATGAAACATGCAGAACACAGAGAGCACCTGGCTTAGAATCATTACAGTCAGAAAAAAAAATAGTTTAATATTAACCCTTTGGTTGCTCATCCCCTCTTTGCAGACAGTGAGAGAGATTGCATCAGGCCAGAGCATGCGCTATGTAGTGGGACAGCTCCCAGCTTGCAAAGTGCCACATCCTAGGGTGTCTCCACCACCTCTCTGAGAGCTCTTGGAGGTGGTCATTCTACCTTTTGCGTATCACAGAAATTACCACCACTTAGATTCATCCTTTTACCTTTTCTTTAAATGGTGCAAATATTAAGACTCAAATTAGCGTTGTTTTTAACATAGAAATGACATGTTTTCATTTCTGCAAAGCAAATAGTGTTGAATCACTTTTGCAAAGTAATGCCTTTACAAGCTTATATCAAATTATCTCATTTTTCTTTCACACTTTTCTCTCTTCAGTTAATTCACACTATCCCTGGCTCCATGGAAAATTACAAAAGTATTTTAGAATTACATTAGGTGGAAGACATTGCTTCAGGAATATATACATATTACCGCATACCTCATAATTTTATTTTCATTTCCTTTAGCTGATTCAGTTCTCAGTGGCTGGAGCTGTCTTAGGTCCATCTCATGTTTCAGTTGTGCCGAGTCCTCTGATGTATCATTTTCCCCAACCACATACCAGGGTGGTTGTGGCTTTCCCTAGGAACTTCCTGCATTTCTATCATTAATATATATAATTGTCATTTCAAATAAAAAAGAAAATAAATTATTCAGTGCCTCTATTCCTTAGCAACAAGTCACTGTTGTGACTCATACTATCATTTTAAATTATAAATTGTGAAAATTTGGCAAGAAAGTCCACTTACATATTTGTAAGTAAAATTTAAGCCCAAAGTAAAAACATGACTCCTGAAATATTTGTCAGCACCATATAGTTCAGTCTAATGCTCTTTGTTGTTTTGAAGCCATTATTGACAAATTTGTGCTGCTTATCATTTCTTAGCAATGTGAGTCTCAAAAGTTTCTATTTTATCATTGGTGAAGTCATTTTAGGGAATGTTTATCATGCATTTGACTGTATTGATAAGTTTTTTTCAGTTGACAGATATATGATGTACTCTATTCTTAGTGTAGATTTTGTTCACTTTATGGTTCAGTTCCTTCCTGAAAATTTTGCCGATGAAGTTAATATTCTGTCAGTAAATTGATTTCTCTACTGACATGCATTTTAAATTGAAGCTGTATTTTCTGGTAGGATAATAGCCCCAAGGCGTGGTAAAATCACATTTGAGATGCTATCTCATGCCAGTTATAATGGCAGTCATTAAAAAGTCAGGAAACAACAGATGCCAGAGAGGATGTGGAGAA
>CAUYLG010021743.1:0-53169 GCA_963573385.1 Cacajao melanocephalus | reverse complement strand
TTTTTAATAATTGCCATTCTAACTGGCATGAGATGGTATCTCAATGTGGTTTTGATTTGCATTTCTCTAATGACCAGTGATGATGAGCATTTTTTCATATGTTTGTTGGCTGCATAAATGTCTTCTTTTGAAAAGTGTCTGTTCATATTCTTCACCCATATTTGGATGAGGTTGTTTTTTTTCCTTGTATATTTGTTTTAGTTCATTGTAGATTCTGGATATTAGCCCTTTGTCAGATGAGTAGCTTGCAAAATTTTTTTCCCATTCTGTTGGTTGCCAGTTCACTCTAATGGTTGTTTCTTTCGCTGTGCAGAAGCTCTGGAGTTTAATTAGATCCCATTTGTGTATTTGGCTTTTGTTACCGCTGTTTTTGGTATTTTAGTCATGAAGTCCTTGCCTATGCCTATGTCCTGAATGGTTTTGCCTAGCTTTTCTTCTAGGGTTTTTATGATGTTAGGTCTTATGTTTAAATCTTTACTCCATCTGGAGTTAATTTTTGTATAAGGTGTAAGGAAGGGGTCCAGTTCTAGCTTTCTGCACATGGCTAGCCAGTTTTCCCAACACCATTTATTAATCAGGGAATCCTTTCCCCATTGATTGCTTTTGTCAGATTTGTCAAAGATCAGATGGTCGTAGGTGTGTGGCATTACTTCCGAGGCCTCTGTTCTGTTCCATTGGTCTATATCTCTGTTTTGCTACCAGTATCATGCTGTTTTGATTACTGTAGCCTTTTAGAATAGTTTGAAATCAGGTAGCGTGATGCCTCCAGCTTTGTTCTTTTTGCTTAGAATTGTCTTGGCAATGTGGGCTTTTTTGGTTCTATATTAACTTTAAGGTGGTATTTTCCAGTTCTGTGAAGATGGTCAATGGTAGCTTTATGGGGATAGCACTGAATGTATAAATTACTCTGGGCAGTATGGCCATTTTCACAATATTGATTCTTCCTAACTATGAACATGGAATGTTTTTCCATCTGTTTGTGTCCTCTCTTATTTCCTTGATCAGTGGTTTTAGCTCTCATTGAAGAAGATGATAAGCAACTTCAGCAAAGTCTCAGGATCCAAAATCAATGTGCAAGAATCACAAGCATTCCTATATACAAATAACAGACAGAGAGCCAAATCATCAGTGAACTCCCATTCACAATTGCTACAAAGAGAATAAAATATCTAGGAATACAACTAGCCAAGGACATGAAGGACCTTTTATCTTTTAATTATTTTTTCCAGAGCAGTGCTTTAAGTATACATCTAATTATGACAGTTTCTAAAATTTTACATATTTTATAACATTTCATTCTCTGTGAGTTTTCTTTTAATTTTTATAAGAACTAGCTAGAGAGCAGTGATACATAATATATTATGTAAAACCTGAAAAAATAGTAAGTAATTTCCAGCATCAAAGGTCATTTATTCTTCTGAGAGCCTAGTGACCTTTAAGTTAATTTCGTGTTTTATGGATTTTAATAAATTACTTAGTATGTGGGTTATGTGTACAGAAAGCAGACCACATGACCTTAAATTGTTCTCAAATCATTTTGTAAATCATCAGGTAAGTAGATACTTAAGTAATCTCTGTATTTATAATGAATATTTGTGTAGATATAATAGAATGATAAAGTCCTTTTTATAACTTTGAATAAAATATTATTTCTCCAGTTAACCTGTAGGGCAAATAAACTTTTGAAAAATATAACAGAAAAGTTTGATAAGAGCACAAAGTGTGTATTAAGTAAATGTTACAAAGGATGAATGGAAGTGAAATACCAGGATTATCCTTAGAGGGAATTCAACACCTATAAATGAATTATAGGTGCAATCAAAAGTATCACAAACTTTGTTCAGTCTAATTTTGGAATTGTAAAAGCCTCAAGGGCATAATAACTTTCAAAAGACAGTCACTGACGGCCAACTCTATGCCAGCCCTTATGCTAGAGATGGGCTGCTGTGTTTTTTCTTACTAGATAATTAGAATCACTTAACTGCTTGAAAATGTGCCTTGGTGAGAAAACTATTATCAGTCCTTACTCTATCTAAAAATTTAACTTAAATTTTTGATTTAATGTAGCATCATCTTATACACACACACACACACACACACACACACACTAAAACATACAACTATTTTGTTTTCAAATATCAAAATACCGAAAAGGCATTATGATTTTGTTTTCTTTAGTGTAAATGATGGTTGGATATGTAATCTGATTGCCTTAAAACTTGTCTCATATTTCTGAACCTGAAGTTTTTAATCTGTAAAATGACATGATAATATTAATATGCTGGCCCAAAGTTAGTTTGCTCTCAGATCAATTTCTTCAGCAGTTTTATTTTTTTCATTGTCACAGAAATCTGCATTTCCTATGCTTCCTTGTCATCTGGTCTTTTGGTAGACTCGGCAAAGGGAAGGCAAAAGCCAGACTGAAGGGCAGGAAAAGGCAAAAAGAAGGGCCACTTCTGTTTTTGTTTGTTTTCTCTGTTTCTAATGACACGTATGTCAGAAATCATATTTCTGCCTGGTTCCATTTCTCACCAGCAGTCCTTCTTTTTCTTTCTTTCTTTTTTTTTTTTTTTTTTTTACTTTACATTCTGGGGTACATGCACAGATCTTGCAGGATCGTTACATAGGTATACACATGCCATGGTGGTTTGCTGCCTCTATCCCTGTCACCTACATTAGGTATATCTCCTAATGTTATCCCTCCCGATCCCCCCTACCCCCTACTATCTTTCCTCTAGCCCCCCAACCCCCAAAAGAGCCCAGTGTGTGATGTTCCCCTCTTTGTGTCCATGTGTTCTCATTGTTCAACACCCACTTATGAGTGAAAACATGTGGTGTTTGGTTTTCTGTTCTTGTGTCAGTTTGCTGAGAATGATGGTTTCCAGCTTCATCCATGTCCCTGCCAAGGACATGAACTCATCCTTTTTTATAGCTGCATAGTATTCCATGGTGTATAGGTGCCACCTTTTCTTTATCCCGTCTATCTTTGATGGGCTTACCAGCAGTCTTTCCACTATGAACTGGCTCATCACTGGGGCTCTGGACCTTCAGTTTCTTCCATTGACCTTACTATCCTGAAGAAAGGCTTAGTTCCCTGCTAGTGCTAATACATTCATCATTACTCCTTGCTTTGCTTCCTAGTTCTTTTCCCTCCAGTGTAATCTGCTCCATGTAATAAAGTCAGATTGTAAGTCCTAGACTAGTTTCTGCTTTGCCGGCTATATCCTTAATGAAGAGTAAATAACTACCTCACGGGTTAAATGGACATAATGGATTTGGGAGTTTAGCAGTTTATAGGGCACAAATTAAATTCTCAGTATTTACTTTGAGTAAAAAAGTACAAAATAGAAGTACAATTATTTTTTATTGTCATTGATTTCAGAGCAAAATGACAAATTAAGGATTTATTTATGTAAGATTATTCAACAAATATTTATTAATCATTTGCTCTAAGCCAGAAATGTGTCTTCATGCCAGGGTAATACAAAGAGAAAAAAAGAAAAAAAAAAAATAGCAGTCTCTGACAAAAAGAGCTTACATTCTTTCTTTTGGGTGGAGAAAGGTAGTGAAAAATAAAAAAGAAAATGCAGTATTAACATGTGGATAAGTTCTAGGGTGAAATTTGAATGCAGACCCAGAGTTACTGGGTACCTCTAAAAAAGAATTCATTTGAGAGGTCCAAAAGTAAGTAGACTAGCAAGCAAATGTCTAGAGCATATGGATCTTTTCAAGACAGATAAACAAAGTAGTTTCTAAGGTGGGTGAATCTTGGCATTTCCAAGAAATATCAGGAGGCTATTAAGGATAGAATGACCAAAGCAATGAGGGCTGTGATAAAAGAAGTTGGGGGAGGTATGGTGGAGGATCCCATATCGTTGCTTTCACAAGAAAGGACGTTTCACTTTAGAAGGGGAACAATTAGAAAGCTCTGAGCAAAACTGTGAAATTATTTGATTTATGTTTTACAGTCATTCTGACTCCTGGCTGGGAAACAACCTCTAGGAATCAAAGTGAGAGAAATAGGGTGGTCATCTATGAAACTATTCCAAAGATCCAGTGCTTTAGCGGTTGCCGGGACATGGCTAGTAAATGGTTAAAGTAATCTGATACATTCTAAAGGCAGGTGTTCATGCATTTGATACCACAAATGAAATAAAGAAGCCACTATGTGTTATACTCCTTGAGCTGAAATTTAGGTGTAAAATAAACATGTCCACGCAAATGGTTGATTATGTTCATAAATGGAGAAAATAGTTGCAGTGATGTTAAGTCATTAACCAGGTAAAACGTTGCCGTTGAAAGGGATGAATCAAGGAAGGGATGAATGTAAATTTTCTTTACCTAGAAAGCTAGTGAAAATTAACAGTGACATGAACAGGATTAAAAGTTTATTTTATAGTGGTGCTGAGATGAGATATCACATTATGTGGCTTCACAGCTTAAAAATATGATCACCCCACTAACTTCTCACTCTTTTCAAGGCTTTTGTGAGCAACCAGCTTTAATTTGGAAAGCCTACACTTCTACATACAGATTGTTATGTTTGTGGGTATGATTATTTCTACTATCATTTTGTTTTTACATTATGCTTTATCATTCAATTATTAATATCTATCATTTTCCATTAACTAATTTATTTTGTGACCATTTATTATTATTAGTAGTAGTATTACCCTATGGTAGTTAATAATTACTGATACATATTGCACCATTTTTTTGGGAATTTGATATAGAATCAGAAAAGTTTGTTGCCAAGTCCTTTTTAGTTGAATATACATTGTTTTTGTCTTATATTTAGTTTTTCTAAAATTTCAAATTTCCATCTTGGCCCACTATTTATTGCTAAAAATTGTATCCAATATGTCAAGACATAATAACACATACAATTAATGAACACATATTAAAGCATAATCCTAAAACATGGAATACATTTTTGAAAGTAAGTTTATCAAAATTAGCAATATATTTCTAGTTATATACATACCAACATGGATTTTGCCTGCCCAATATTAATTTTCTCTTAGTTCATTACTTACAGAACTTCAATTTGGTCGTGAGTCTAAGCCCCAAATTATTCTTGCTGTCATGTACTCATGACAGTCCTTTTTCTTGATTTTTCCAGTCTTCATCCTTGGTTATTTAGAAAAGAGAACCACCTTTTATAGGCGAGATATAGCTGGACACTTCTGTAGATGTTTGTGTAAAAAGCATAAATGTGCTAGCCTACCTTCCTGCTTCCATTTAGTTTGCCTTGAATATGAATGTGATAAATGAAGTAAGAACTGACATCTTGCAACATGATGTGAGAGAAAGGTCAACATGGGAGAAATGTGAGAAAAAATGAACCAATGGAAAATTCTTCATTTGCTAAATTGTGTTAAATGAAAAAAATAGATTTTAATATTAATCTGTTCTATAAAGGCAAATGTTAACTGAGATGAAAATGTCTTTTAGTTATTTCAGAACTTTCCATTCATGGTAAAAATATTCAGTTTGCTAAACCACTATTATATTTTTTGTTAAGTCAGAAACTCATATTTAATCAAATGAAATAAATGTTCTTCCTAATTTCCAGGAATGTAATAAAATAGATGCACATAGCTTAGATAGTATTTTCTATATTTATTCAAGCAAATCAGTTTAGTAATTATTTGAAATACTCTCAATTGATGTCAGTCAAATTTTAGAAGGAATTTGTAGTTGGAAATGTTATTCTCTTTGTGAAGACATAAATGGCTGTGTTTATATTGGTGGCCAATATTTACATACACATACAGTGAATAGATGTTAATTTGCACACAGTGGGATATATAATCCAAAGTTCATTTTATTAGTTAACTTAGATATAATTCAATGAGAGATTCAAACTACAGGCATAGAATCATGTAACATACTTTAGAAGAACAATTTCTCACAAAAACTAAAATAAATTGCTTTACCATGCTTGTCTCTGGATTTCACATTTTCTTTTCTGAAGAATGAGCATGGTAAAATTTACATATACCTAACTCATAGAATGGGCAATGTATGAATTATTTTACACATTCCTCAGAGTTCTTTTGGATTTTAACATATGGCCAGATTCATCCTGCTATTCAAACTTCTGTAGGTAATTATTCCGAATCTCCTTTTTTCCTTAATATACATGCTGCTGAGTCCACTCCTCCAAACTAAGTAAAGATAGGGATGCTCATGGCCAAATCATAAGTATAAAAAATTACCTTTGAATTGACACTTTCTTCTTGTCTAAGCTTTAATCAAGTTCTCTGAGCACACTTTTTTTTATTGCATTTTAGGTTTTGGGGTACATGTGAAGAACATGCAAGATTGTTGCATAGGTACACACATGGCAGTGTGGTTTGCTGCGTTCCTCCCCATCACCTATATATGGCATTTCTCCCCATGTTATCCCTCCCCAACTCCCCACCCCTCGCTGTCCCTCCCCTATTCCCCCCCACAGACCCCAGTGTGTGATGCTCCCCTCCCTGTGTCCATGTGTTCTCACTGTTTAATACCTGCCTATGAGTGACAACATGCAGTGTTTGATTTTCTGTTCTTGTGTCAGTTTGCTGAGAATGATGGTTTCCAGGTTCATCATGTCCCTACAAAGGACACGAACTCATCGTTTTTTATGGCTGCATAGTATTCCATGGTGTATATGTGCCACATTTCCTCTGTCCAGTCTATCTTCGATGGGCATTTGGGCTGGCACACTTTTTGACTCTACTTTGTCCTTGGACCCTGTCTTTACATTACGTGGTCCAGCTGTTGCAAAAATCCTGCTAAGTCAGTTTAGTGAGAATCTCTCACTCTTGACGTCTGATAACTCTGGTTTGCCAACGGCAAGAATCCTCTTAAGTTAGCTAACAAGATATCCCCTACCCTTGATGTCTCCTCTTAGTAATTTGTATTATTTTACCCCCTTTTACTCTGCTCATTAGCTGTACTTCCCCAGATATCTTTGCTGTGTTCAGATTTGAACCTGATCTCTCTTCCCTATTAGAATCATCTTGACACTTATCATTTTAATATTAAATAAATTATTTTAACAAGTATTGGAAAATTTTTTGTTTAGTAGAACTAACAAATTCTTTGCTAACTATTGAAATAGAACTATTCAAATATAGCCTGCAGATATTTTTCTTAATTATAATTCACTTTCATATTGTAAAAGTATCTTTGCTTTGTATATACCTTTTTCATAAAAAAAATAATTTTCAATTTGGCTGGGCAAAGTGGCTCATTCCTATAATCCCAGAACTTTGGGAGGCTGAGGCAAGCAAATCACCTGAGGTCAGGAGTTGAGACCAGCCTGGCCAACATGGTGAAACCGCATCTCTACTAAAAGTACAAAAATTAACTAGGTGTGGTGGTGTGCACCTGTAGTCTCAGGTACTCAGGAGGCTGAGGCAGGAAGATCACTTGAAGCTGGAAAGCAGAGGTTGCAGTGAGCTGAGATCAGGCTCCTGCACTCCAGCCTGAGTGACAAAGTGAGTGAGACTTGGTCTCAAAAAAATAAAATAAAATACAAAAAGAGAGAAAAACTTTTCAATTTATTTTCCAGGGGTCTATTTTTAATTTAGTAACAAGAATTTTTTTAAAAATTATAAAATTAAATCACAATAAAATGTTGGAAATAGGCCCTATAAAATATAAAATTGTCAAAATTGATTAATATGATTGTGACTTCAAGGATTATGTTGTTAATGTTGCAGCTTCTGAACTCAAACTTCATCATGTTTGGAATCAAGAGCTACAGTAGTCATGAGTTAATGGAGAAGAACAAATAAAGAATTCGCTGGTGAAGTTAAGTTTATGCTAAATTTAAATGAAATGAAATAACAAAGTACTTTGAAAAGAACATTCCGTTATTTAAATTTTTTTATTTATTAACAAAGTAGCTTATACTAACTGCCCACTATCTATCCCAATAGTCACAGGAATAGCATACAGTTAACATTTATAATTAAATATTTTATTTCATACAAATAGTATTTTAAAATTCAAGTGTTGATTTTTTAAGCTTTCAGATGTTTGAGTGTCTAAAATTTAAATGCATATAAAAATTGTAGAAAAGGACCATTATTAATAAAATATTCAAAATATGGTAAATTATGCATGATGAGATAATATATGCAAATTGACAAGTGATATGAATAGTACATTTGAATAGAGAAAATATGTACATAAATGAATGGTATTTCAGAATCTAAGCAAATTGGTGACTGCATTATATACTTGTCCCCAAGGTAAATGAAATATTAATTAGAAAACTTTTTTTCACTAAAGGACTGAACATAAAGTGTGACAGCAAATTGGTGTGTTCTTGTACTCCTTGTCTTTAAGAATTTTTTCCAATATATTTTCACTTAATGTTTTAGCAATATTTTTTATCATCCTTTTGCACTTGTAGCTGGACTATGCTTAGTGATTGAAAAAGGTTGCATAATGAGATTACACTTGGCCCTATGAATTTGGTAGCAGGAGTTAATCTATGTTTCATCTTGTATCTACTTATAAGTCATGGATACTAATCTTACTAGTAATTTTTTATAAGATAGACATGTTTTCTATATGACTTTGAGAAAAGGAATTCAATAAATCCCATTTGATAACTAACAGAAATAAAGATCTATTCCAATTTTAAAATGCTTTATAACTTACATTGCTTTGTTTTATGCAATTTTGATCAATTGCAAAATGAGTCAATAATGTCATCTAACCACAAGTTTGATATATTTTTTAAAGAAAAATTTCCAAGATAGTATAACCGAGCAACAGGCTAATATTGTGTAAATTAATATATATAAATATTTAATCTTTCTAAGACGATATTTGCTGCTTATCTGATAATTTGGTCTAATTCTGTAATTCGGATGAGAGCTACCCAATTTTGTTGTTAACCTCTTTTCTGCTCTGCAACTTTGGAAATACTACAGAAGACTCTAAATTCATTTGACACAAAAATATAAAGAAGGTACCTCACTGATTAGGATTTCAGTTCCAAGCTCTCCTTGGAGGGAAATGAAGCTGGAGAAAATCATACTTGTTTTTCCTCGTTTTAATATTGATATACAAAAGTCAGGTTAAAATGAGTGTAAAACTGGGAAGCCTGCATTGTAAACTAGCTGGAATAATACACTCTGTAATATGAGGAAGAAAGAAAAGATTTATTTATTCACTGGAATATAATTTTTTCAAGATTTTGTTTCCAATAAATTTAACTATAAATTGTTTATTCTCTATCTTTGATTTAGTATCTTCTATTCAAACATTTCTTCGAGGTTACTTCTCTGAATCACCCTGGCAAAATCTTATAATTTTCCATCTAATTGAATAAAACACACACACACACACAAATCTATTTTGGATACAAACATCAGGTATAGCTATATTATTGAGATTGAGAGTAATCATCAGGTGTGGAAAACCTATTGGGGAAATTTTAACAATTTAAAATATAATAATCTTTTTTGTATTATGTGTGTTTTATACTCAGAAGTGCATGTATTTTATAAAATTATTTTAATTTTATAAACACGTGGTCAATATTAATATTAAAAACTTTTAATAGTATATTCAGTTCTCTTTTTGTTTGCTGCTGAATTTCATTTAGAAAAAAAGATGTTCCAGATAGCAGCGTTGCCTTCTTTTTCTTTTCTTTTTGCTTTCCTTTCTTTCTTCTGTTTTCTACTGACAAATTAATTACTTGATCTTGGGAAAGAGGTACATAATCAAATAACCATCATTTTTCATTGTTACATATTATTCAAAATTTATAATCAGTCTTTCCAAATTTTAACTGATCTGAAACCCATTTGCTTTACTCAAATTATTTTGTGACTGTAAAAGTTTCTGAAACATATAAAAGTTACAAATTAGCTTTAAATGTGTCATGTTTAAAGCAGTTGTTTTAAAAGCTAAGTTATTCTCCATTATTATATAACTGGTATTCTAAATATTACATCTTTGTATTGTTTGACTTTTAAGGCATATGAAATGTTTTGGATCAGATAAATCATATGCTTCACTTCCATAGGAGACAGAATCCATGGCATTTACTGAGTCATGCTAATAGTAGCAAAACCTGATAAGCAGTAAGCATCATTTTCCAATATTTTAAAGAGCCCACATAAAAATTTACTTTTAACTTACATTGCATCCATGAAGGAAGCCTAAAGTAAGGAAAACCTCAGTGAAATATGATGAAGTTAACAAAAAGGAATAGCAATCATTTTATTTGTTTACATTGCCGTTATGTCTCATATAATTATTTAGAATATATAACATAGGGCAATTAAGTCAAACAGTGTACCTACAGATATGGAGAGTCTTTTAGGCAAAAAGTGAAGTGTAAATTAACTGGTACAGATGAGCTTTTCAATCTATAAGGCATAGACACTTTTCCTTAGTGAATTTGAAAAGGTTGTTATAAATCTGAAAATAAGATAGGTTTTCTACAATAAATGGTAAAACAATACTTTCACATTTAACCTTATCATAGTATCACAATGCTGGGATATTTTTACTCGGAAATAAGTAAGCTAATTCTATTATAAATTGCGGTGGAGGAAAGAATAAAGGTTCAAAAATACTTTCTATTCAAATCCTTAGTCATGAGGTAGAATTCTTTGAACCAGATTGTGAATATATATCTACATTTGCAACAGAATGTGTATGTATGTGTGTGAGTGTGTGTGTGTATATCAACTATTTCCATCGTGGACAGCAGAGTGAAACATTTGCTGAGCTGCTTTCTTATCCTAAAGATTTAGAATTGCAGTGTTTTCAAGATATATTTTTATATCTCTAATAACTTAATATATTATATTTAGTTGTTGATATAGCATATATGAATATCCCATAACTGAAATTATAGATGGAAAAAAAATACTTGAAATACTTGCTTCAGTGACATTTGCAGAAGCATACGTAATTAAGTTCAAATTATAGATAGATTAAACAAAATGATATTGGATTCTTTACTTACTGCACATTTCCTAAAGCTGTAAATAATCTGAAATTTGTTTCCAAGGATAGACAAATACTAGATTAGAAATATAAAATTATTAAGATTCATATGCATAAAAATGAAAAAAAAATCTCATGAATTTTCAATTGTGACAATTTTAGAACTTGTTATAAAAATAGAAATGCTCTTAATTTAATTATATTTATTAAAGTCCAAAAATAGGTGATTAAACATAGGTAGGGCATTGACAAATGTAAGTTTACATGAGTAAACATAGCTGAGGATAGCAACACATGCAACATGTCATAAAATTGAATTATTCTGTGGATAGTATTGAGTCTGTATTACTTGGAACTTGATTCCACTTAGAACCTCCTGGCTTTTATTTCTTTTTCTTTTTTTGGTAAACAAAATGAGCAAGAGGTTATTACACTTCATTCACTGCAAAAAGGTGACACTGAATCAAAGGTAGCTCACATAGTTGCAGAAATGTGAAAGGTATTTCTTTCTTTCTTTTATTTTTTAAGAAATAGAGTCTCACTATGTTGCCCAGATTGGAGTACAGTGACTATTCCAAGGACTTATCCCACTACTGATGATCAGAGGAGTTTTATCCTGCTCAGTTTTTGAGTTGGGCTGGTTCATCACTCCTTAGGCAACCTAGTGGTCCTCTGCTCACTGGAAGATAACATGTTGATGCCAATCTTAGTGCAGACACCTGATCAGCATAGCATATACAACCCAGAATTCCTGGACTCAAGAGTTCCTCCTGCCTCAGCATCCTGAGTAGCTGGGACAACAGGTGTGTGCCACCTGGTTGGAAGATATTTTTAAATACAAATGTTCAGGAGTGACAGAAGCTGGAGAATTGGACTGCTTGATGGAGGCTTTGTACCAGGTTTGAACAACAACAAAATTGAAAAGCCAAAAATATTGTTTACTTAGCAGTTAGCCACCAATAAAAGGAAGCCAGTCATTTCACACAGAGGATTTTGGTTATGGATTACATGATTCATGAAAATAATTTCATTAGGTGTGTATTAGTCCATTCTTGCATTGCTATGAAGAAGTACCTGAGATTGGGTAGTTTATAAGGAAAAGTGTTTTAATTGACTCACAGTTCTACATGCTATATGGAAAGCATGATGCATCTGCTGGGCTTCTAGGGAGGCCTCAGGAAATGTGCAATCCTGGTGGGAAAATGAAGGGGAGCCAATGGTTCATATAGCTGGGAGTAGGAAGAAAAGTGAGAGGTGGGGAAGAGCTACATCCTTTTAACAACCAGATTTCACAATAACTCACTCACTGTCATAACAACAGCACTAAGGGAATGGTATAGACAATTCAAGAGAAATCACCCCCACAATCCAATAACCTCCCACCAGGCCCCACCTCCTCTACTGGGGATTACAATTTGACATGAGATTTGGTTGGGGACATAGGTCCAAACCATATTATTTTTCCCCAGCCTCTCCCAAATTTTATGTCTTTCTCATTTTGCAAAATAATGCCTTCCCACCAGTCCCCCAAAGTCTTAACTCACTTCTGCATTAACTCAAATATCCCAAGTCTAAAGTCTCATCTGAGATGAGGCAAGTCCCTTCTGCCTAGGAGACTGTAAAATATATTTTTTTAAAAAGTTAGTTATTCCCAAGATATAATAAGAGTACAGGGATTGGGTAAATACTCCCATTTCAAAAGGGAGACATTGGCCAAAAGCAAGCGGCTATGGACACCAGGCAAGTCTGACACCCAGTAGAGAAGTTATTAAGTCTTAAACCTTAGTAATCTCCTTTGACTCCACGTCTCCCATCCAGGGCATACCAGTGCAAGGGGTGAGCTCCCAAGGCCTTCTGCTGCTCCACTCCTGTGACTTCATAGGGTTCAGCCCCTGCAGCTGCTCTCAAGGGATGGTGTTGAGTGCTTGCACCATTTCCCGGTACACAGTACAAGCTCTGGTGGATCTATTATTCTGGGATCTGGAAGATAGTGACCTTCTTCTCATAGCTCCACTAGACAGTACTCCAGTGGGTACTCTGTATGGGGGCTCCAACCCCACCTTTCCCCTCTTCAGTGCCCTAGTAGAGGTTCTCCATCAGGGCTCTGACCCTACAGCAGAATTCTGCCTGTACATCTAGGTTTGTCCATACAACCTCTGAAATCTAGGCAGAGTCTCCCAAGCCTCAACTCTTGTACTCTGTGCACCTTCAGGCTTAACACCACATGGAAGCCACCAAGACTTATGGCTTGAACCCTCTGGAGCAGCAGCCTGAGCTGTACCTGGGCCCCTTGGAGCCACGGCTACAGCTGGAGCAGCTGAGATGCATGTAGTAGTGTTCCAAGGCTGCACAGGGCAGTGGGGCCTTACGTCTGGGCCACAAAACCATTCTTTCCTCCTTGACCTCTGGGCCTGTGATGGGAGGGGCTGCCATGAATGTCTCTGAGATGTCCTGGAGGGCCTTTCATCATTTTCTTGGCTATCAGCATTTACTGTCCTTTTAGTTATGCACATTTCTGCAGCTTGCTTGAATTTCTCTCCTGAAAATGGGCTTTTTTTTTTTCCTACCACATGTCCAGGCTTCAAATTTGTCAAGTTTTTATACTCTGCCTTCCTTCTAAATATGTTTCAGTTTGAGGTCATTTCTTTGATCACATACATCAGAATAGCTTTTTAGAAGTAGTGAGGCTACCTCCTGAATGCTTTGCTGCTTAGAAATTTTTCCACTGCATACCCTAAATCATCACGCTCAAGTTCAAAATTCTACAGATCCCAAGGGAAGGGGCACAATGCAGCCAATCTTTTTGTTAATGCCTAACAAAAATGATCTTTGGTCTAGTTCCCAATAGGTTACTTATCTCCATCTGAGAGCTCCTCAGCATGGACTACATTGTGCATTTCTAACAGTATTTTGGTCACAACAATGTAGCAAGACTCTAGTAAGTTCAAAACGTTCCCTCATCTTCCTGTCTTGTTCTGATCCCTCCAAACTCTGGAAACCTCTGCCCATTACCCAGTTCCAAAACCATTTTCACATTTTCAGGTATGTTTACAACAATATCCCATTCCTCTGTACCAATTTTCCATATTAGTCCATTGTTACATTGTTCTTAAGAAATACTTGAGACTGGGTAATTTATAAAGAAAAGCAGTGTAATTGGCTCATAATTCTACAAGCCATACAGAAAGCATGATGCATCTGCTGGGCTTGGGCTTCTGGGGGACGCCTCAGGGAGCTTACAATCTTGGCAGAAGTTGAAGAAGGAGCCAGCATGTCACATGGCTGGGAGCAGGAAAAAGAGTGAGAGGTGGGGAGATGCTATACACTTTTAACAACCAGACTCACAATAACTCACTCACTCACTATCACAAGAACAGCACCGAGAAGATGGTGCTAAACCATTTAAGAGAAACTGCCCCATTGATCCAGTCACCTCCCAGCAGGCCCCACCTCCAACCGTGGGACTTACAATTTGACATGAGATTTGGGTGGGGACACAAATCCAAATAATATCAAAGTGTGACAAGGAAAAGGAGATAGCAGTGAGAAATGGACATTTAACGTAAGTTTAAGAGTTTTTATTTTAGAGTTCTAAAAAATATGGCTTACAGTACCTATACAAGTGCTAGAATAGTTTCTGAATTAAGTGGTAGTTATTAATATCCAAATATCATACTTATCTTCTTTGACCTTGCAGTTTAGAGGACCATTATAAGAAAGTAAACAAACACATTGCTTTTTTTTTTTTAAGAGACATTTTTCAGTAAAGGATGTGAATATGTTATCATGACAGATGCAGAAAAATTACAGATTGACAAACAATCCTACATAGAAACATAAGGAAACATTTAACTCAGACATAGTGATTGAGAAGACTAAAATGGGTGAAATCTGGGAAAAGGGTCTTCCAGCAGAAGAAACAGAATATTCGAGGAACAGAGATTGATGTGAAAGTTTAACAAGTCAGAAAAAGAATGTTTAGAAAAAAGGCTGAAGGTAGAAGGAAATTGAGATAGAGAGCACAGGCTTACTTAAGAATTAGTAGACAAAAGAACTATAAATTCAATCATGAACGAGTTCCAGAATTAAAGAGAAAATAAGGAAATAATAAAAAGAATCTCTTGATGTGAGGAACCAATTGGGCTACCAACTCAGCCTGCCAGCCTGTCATTCCAATAACAGTACAAAATAGATGTTCTATACATTATACAGAAATTAGAAGACAAATTGTTTGTTCTATAGATACAGAAACATTTGTGTAAATAATAATACAGCTGTTCTACCAATTTCTCTTTTCAACATTTTTGAAGCAGTACACTATATTTTCAACATTTGTTCATTCTGATTTCCAACTTATATTTGTTAATCATTTTCTCTTTATTTTTTACAAGTTGACAGACATTCCTATCGCAGAAATTTCACAGGATAATTTTTCTAGTTGCAACTGTAGATGTATGTGGATATACATAAATCTCTCTACTGTCACACCTGGAGATTAATGTTATGTGCTATTCCATAGGGAGCAAATACACAGCATGAAACATTGCAACTAGGAATATAACTAGACTGTACAGGCAACATATATAGAAAAACAAATTAAAATTATAAATTCGATGAGAAACACAAACAGTTGAGTAAAAAAATGAGAAAGATGCAGTGATGCCTTCTCATGTTAGAAAAAAAGATTCACAATGAACATTTTTTTTTCCAGGTATTTCCTACAATTGAGTAAAATAATAGGGCTAGGCAACTTAACTGGTTTGCATTTTTTCATCTGCGTCTGGTTTTTCATTTCATTTGTCAGCCATGCTATTAATTACTTTTACCACTCAGAGGAATGACTGCTCTGCCATAGTATTTTCTGCAGTTGCATCTCTTGTTTTCAGTATCATTCCAATTCTGCGTCTATCTAATTTTGATCTCTGTTCTATTTATTCTTCTGATTCATAACACTCTGCTCTGTGCTGAGCTCCTAAATTGTCTGTCATTATCAAAATGTTAGCCCTATGTTCTAAAAGATGCCCAAAAGAGTGTAGCATATTCTACTATGTCAATGGGACGACATAAACAACTTGCTTAATCACTAATCCATTTAAAAATGAAACAGTGTTTTTCATTTTTCAATCGATGTAATCCTGACTAGATCCTATAACTACATTCTGCTTTTTATAACTAAAGAACTCCAGAAACATAAATGTAACAGTTTTTCTGGAAAAGATTAACTTCACAACCCCTTCCTAATGATCTATATTTTTTCTTTGAAAAATGTTTTCTGGTGTACAAAAATGGTATTCTGAAATATCTCTCTAATGTTTGATTGCTGGATTTAACCTACATAACTCTGAACCTTGGTTTTTCAGACATACGGACTGCTTAACAAGTTCCAATGCATTAATCAATACACCATTGCATAACTTAGAGCAAAAAAAAGTAAGTAGATATTTTATCAATGCCTTAAAATATACCTCTCTTTAACACTTTGAGACAACCAATACACTATTTATATTACTGAGACAAAGAAAACCTAAGATTACAGAAAAATATTCATTTTAATAAAATAATATTCAAGTATATGATTTTTCTGTCATTGTTCTCCTTCTTTCTTTTGAGACAGAGTCTTGCTCTGTTGCCCAGTCTGGAGTACAGTGGCCCAGTCTCAGTTCATGGTAACCTCCCCTTCCCAGGTGCAAGCAATTCTCCTGCCTCAGCCTCCCAAGTAGCTGGGATTATAAGCACATGCCACCATGCCTGGATAATTTTTGTGCTTTTAGTAGATACAGGATTTCACTATGTTGGCCAGGCTGGTCTCCAACTCCAGACCTCAGGTGATCTTCCCACCTCAGCCTCCCAAAGTGTAAGTAGATAGGTTTAATCACAATGGGTTTCAATAGGTTTTATTAATTTGTTTTAGTTAACATACAAGAGCACTACAAAACCACATTGCTTTATTTTAATTTTTATCAATAAACTTTATTATATTAAATGCTATTTTGTCCACTCAATATGATTTTAATATGCATGATTTCTATAATGTATAACTTACTGTATACTGTCTAATATAAATTACATTCAGCTATTTTGAATAAAAGATTCTAATCCCCAAAAACTTAATATATAAAATAATTTTTACAATCCATTAAGCTACCCAGCTCTTTTTCTCATAGGGGCCTGGTTGCAAACAGCAGCAACCTTGGTAGTAGACAGCAGCAGCCTGTTCCTTCTGTACAATAGCCTTTGCCAATGGACATTTATGTCTCTAATCTAGTGCTATTCCCTGTCTAGGTTTAAGACTGTATGTAGTGTGCCTTTGGAAAGCCCCAGGGCACAGTGGCCAGAGTTCACATTGGCCTTGTTCAACCACACCAGGCATGCGATTGAGGCCTTATATAGGGCCAAGTTCAAGGTCAGTGAATGCCAAAAGATCCACATCTCAAAGAAGTGGGATTTTACTAAGTTTAATGCATATACATTTTAAGACTTGGTGGTTGAGAAGCTTGGTGGTTGATGGCTGTGGGGTCAAATTTATCCCTGAAATCATGGGCTCCTGGACAAACAACTAGCCCTGCACTTGAAAAAGTGACCCCCTCTTTACTCATGCCTACCAATGAATTCGATTTCTTGTACATCGAATAATTCAATATATATATAATAACTCAACAATATGCAGTAGATTTTTTTTTAAATTTAAAACACAACTTTATCTTGATGTCTAACTACTGTGGATATATTTTGTCAGTTATTAACATTCCCCTTTCAGGTTAATATTAAGTCAACAAAAATTTGGAGTACTCTTGACCCTTTCGCCAATGTGTAAATTAGTAACATAATGTCAGTAATCAGACAGGCAAATAGACTAAGCTCCCTTTGATTAAAACAACATGCCATAAGGCTTCCCTACTGAGAATCATCTCATTTTGTGAAATAATAATCTGGAATGGCTATATCTGCAAAATATATTAAAAGAAATAAAATGTTGATAACATAATTTGCAATACCTTTACGTATATCTAATCATTTTATATTTCTTTTTTATTATACAATTTGAAATACATGCATAAAGGATAAAGAGTCGCAACAAATCTCAAAAAGGTAATCTAATTATAATATTCTAACTTTGATTTTGTTTGCTTACCAAATTGAATTTGAAAAACAAACAATCTGCAAAAACTAAAATAATTTAAAAATTATTTATTGTTTTCCTTTGAAAATCTAAATGTTTAAATAATGATGAAAGAGAACATAAACATTCACAAATTTTAAATATACATTTAACATTTTCAGGTATTATTTTGCTTTGTTCAAACCTCCCCTTCTGCCATTTTTCTCTCCTTTCTTTATCTTTAGCATAACTGAATTGTCTTCCAAACATCTATAGTTATATCGGACATAGCATTTTCCAACATCAAATATGCTTTCTCTTAAACACCAGTTCTGAATATTAATTCTCAGGGAAAATGATGTTTCCTGTATACCGAAAATATTGGAACCAATATAACAAAACTCATTAACATTTATAACATTTGAAAATAATTTCACAAAAGTTTTATTTAAAAAATTATATTGTAAATTTACACAAGAAATTATCTGTTATATGACTTGTGTAACATCCACAGAATACTAAGAAACTATTTTTAAAATATAGGATAAGTTGTCTAAATAATAAATTTATTATGAGTGCTTAGAGCCACTAATAAAAATCTGAGAAGAAGGCATGAATATTTTCTGATCTGTAGAGATTATATATCAGCATGTCAGCATTGGCTTTTACTACAGAAGAAGCAGTTTAATCTTTATTAACTTTTATCAATTTACTATAGAAAGCAGCTTTAAAAAGAAAAAAGACCATCACTTGTAGAAAACAGTTAAAATTTTCATGGTTTCCCTGGCATAAATTTAAAAAGTACATTTATGGATTGAAATAAACTGTTTTACTAAAAAATATTACAGAATTCAGAATAGATGCCTATTAAACAGCAAATTAGCCAATGTGTTTATTTACCAGTTTGCTGGCTATTATGCTAATTAGATCATCTGTCTAAAATGTGTCCATATGCACAATTTTTCTGTAAATGTTTGCTTTATTTCCATATTGTGGGATAGTATTTTCATAGATCTAGATCTAAATTAACTTACAAATTAGTTAAAAATGACAATAGATGGTTTTGAATTTTGAGTTCCAAAAGATATTTCTGAAATAAAATATATTATATATTTTTAATTTGTAATTTAATTTACATGTAAATATTTATAAAATTCATATGAATTTGAGGCATTTTCACATTGATTGGACTGTTTTTATATCTCATTTTGCTTGGTCACACTGCAGTGAAGTTCAACATCTTGTGGCACCAAAGTAAAAACAGTGTGATTATAAAGCAATTATTATAGTCAGACAACTATGCATTCATTTCATTGATAATTAAATGTAAACACATATGCAAATATGAATACTTTTCTTAATACATATTTGCAACATATGTAGAATTACATAGCAATTATGGTGAACTAAGTCTCCTAGAAATTTCCAAAATAATATTTTGCCTTTTTTTAACCTCTAAATCCATATAAGTCAAGGGAAAATATTCTTACACATATATATAGTTAAACATAAAACTAGCCAAAAGTAAGAGAAATAAAAAAACCATAACATATCAAAAAGCGTAAATTTCTGTGTTTAGGGAAAATTCTGTCCGATTAAGAGATTGCATTAGAAAAAGACAATGACCTTGAAATTATGATAAAGGCTTTCAACTTGTTATTTTAAAAACGGGAACAGATTAATCCTGAAGCAATCATAAAGAGGAAAATAATAAAGGTTAATAAAGAAATAAATGACATTAAACAGAGAAAAATTATATAGTTAAGTAAATTAAACCAAACTTAGATCTTAGAAGGAATTAATAAAATTGTCGAATCACAGGCCAGACTAAGGAGAAAATAATACAAAATAAAAATTTAAGAATAATAGAAGTGGCTGGGGGAGGTGGCTTATGCCTGTAATCCCAGCACTTTGGGAGGTCCAAGTGGGTGGATCATTTGAGGCCAGGAATTCCAGACCAGCCTGGCCAACATAGTGAAATCCTGTCTCTACCAAAAATACAAAAATTAGCCAGACATGGTGACGCATGCCTGTATTCCCAGCTACTTGGCAGGCTGAGGCATGGGAATTGCTTGAACCCAGAAGCAGAGGTTGCAGTCAGTTGAGATCAGGCCACCTCACTCAAGCCTGGGTGAGAGAGCTAGACTCTGTCTCAAAACAAGCAAAATAAGAATGATAGAAGTGACATTTCCATTGTTCTACAAAAGTTTAATGTTAACAAAATGAAAACTGTAATGAAATTTAGAAACTTAAAATAGTTGATTTACATTAAATGTACCAATGTCTATAAAGATACAAACTACTAAGGCAAACTCAAAAAGAAAAAAATAACATGAGCATCCCTATATATATGTTTTAAATTTAGTAATACACATCTAGATAAATTCGTTGACAAATTTTACTAATATTTAAGGAGATGTAATTTATATTTTACACAAAAACTTGAAATAAAAAAGAGGAAACGCTTTTCAACATGTTTTATGAGCCTACCATTATCCTGATACCAAAACCACAAAAAAGACATTACAAGAAAGTGTCCTGTAGACAAATATGTATTTAGATGATGAATTTAGATTTCAAAAAATTCAGAAAATATTATCCAATTAAATCCTCTCGTGTCTCTCTCTCTCTCTCTCTCTCTGTGTATGTGTGTGTGTGTGTGCATGCACTTGTGTTTGTAAAATATATCATTATTAATTGGCATTTATCTTGGGAGTTCAAGATGGTTTCCATATTCAATCAACCAATTGATGTGCACTATGTTTACTTGAAAAGACCAGCAAATCCTCTACACGAAAGGCCACTATAAATTGATTAAAACAGCCTTTCATCACTCTGGAAATTGAACAAATCATTCAACTACCTGAGAAACATTTATGCTTGGAAAACTATTGAAATGCAGGTAAAAACAGCAGGAAACTTGTTTTACCTTGTGTCCCTTTGAAATTTTATGAGATGCTCTTCTGCTTCCACTGTTCCTTTACCTTCTCCTAACCTGTGTTTTTTCCTTTCCCTTCTTCTACCTTTTTTTACCTTCCTTCTCTCTCCTAAATGCTGCATAAATTTCTATGTATATAATCATGTGATGTACAAGTAGGAACAGTTTTACTTATTTCTTTCCAATCTGCATTTATTTTTTTCCCTCTATTTTTCCTTACATACTGGATAGAATTCTAAGTATTATGTTGAAAAAGAGAGATGAAAACAAACATCCTTGCTTTATTCCTGAGCATACATGTAGAATAGATTCAGTGTTTCACAGCTAAATAGGATGGATTTTTTTGTATGCTCTTTATCAAGATGAAGGAATTTTCTGCCATTTCTGGTTTGCTGAATTTTTATTACAAGTTACTGCTGAATAGTGTCTTTTTCCCTTGCATTTATTGAAATGATCATGGGTTTTCCCATTTTAGAATATTAATATGATGAACTATATTATTAAATTTTTAAAAATATTGAAACTGTCTTGCATTTCTGGAATAAACACAGCTTGATTGTGTTTATCACTTTTTTACACAGTATCATATTCAAATTGTTGAGGATTTTGCATCTAGGATATATTTGTAGATTGGCATCTAGGGTATGTTGGTCTAAAGTTTTCTTTTGTGTGTTTCTTTTTTTTTTTCTTTCATTTTTAGTATCTTTGTTTTATTCCGTTTAAGTGTCATGTTTGCTTCATAAAATGAATTGGGAAACATTTCTTCCTCTTCTGTTTTCTGAAAAAATTGTAGAGAACTGATTTTTTTGTTGTTGTTTGTTGTTTTGTTTTTTCTTATGTTTGTCCTCATAGTGAGAACCAAACAGTTTCAAGGATAGAACATAGTTTCTGATTCCAGCTGAATCTAGTACACAAATAACAACCACCATGTTGGATTAAGCATTGACCTACAAAACAGAAAAATCCTTCACGGAGATAGGTGCTGGTCTAGGCATCATGAGATAGGCTGAATTCATTTCTAATCATGAATGGCTTTCAAAGAAAGAAGATTTATTAACTAAAATAAACAGGTAGAAGCAATTCTCATCTATGAGAGAGGAAGGGATGAGATTCAACCTGGAAAAATGCTGAAGGTTTAGTAAAGTAGGTAAGGTAGACTCAACAATTAATGATGGATAATGCTAGGACCCAACACCAGTAATGAGCTTGTATTATGACTCAATAGGATCACTTTATCACTTTAATGCAGATGGAGGCCTAAATAACCATATGACAATGGTTCTTCTTCTTAGTTGCTGAGGGACACATTTACATAATCTTTTCTTTTTGTCTGAGGTCACTCATAATTTATATTGCTTAATTTTTATTGCCATTGTCCCAAGAATATATAAGAATAAGGCATCCTTTAGTACAGGTAGCAGAGATGTAAGTTATTCTAATTCTTGCGTCTTGTTTATAAGAAGGGAGTGGGTCCTGGTATATGACAGTGTATAGTGGAGACCGTTGTCAATTAAAGCCTGTGAACTGAGACAGGGTGACTGGCTATGTCCACAACTCATTCAGAACCCAGAAATAACCAAATCATGGTGCGTTGTAATGACATCTATTTATAACAACATACAGTATAAGAACAAGGACCAATTCTGTTGAGTAGCTGTAACAAATAGCTCTATCATTCTAATAACGCTTTCTGTAATAAAACTGAATTGTAACATGACCACACTGCAACATGAAATTACAGTAGCATTGTTAGTAAGACTCAACTATCTTATGTGGAGAAGTTACATAATGTTGATATTGATAATTAAATGCATTAAGATATTGAATTAAAGCTTCTTCAGAGTGTATTAGTGATAAATAATAAATGGCCTGAGAAAACAGAATTGAGCTAACCTTTATCTAATTTCAGAGCTAAATAGTTCTGCACAGATTTATCTAAAGGTAAAAATAAAAGCAGATTGAGAGGAGGAATGAGTAACTGTGTTTGTACAAAGTATTAAAGTGTATGTAATGGCCTTGTAGGATGCATTAGTAATTTTTTAAAAATCCCTCTTCACCCTACCCTGGGTCCAAAAAATGCCAGGCATATTCATGTTAATATTATTGTTGTTACTGTCATATATAAATGCTATATTCAATGTAGATGCTTATAAAAATATGATTGTTTTGCTACAGGAGAGACCATACAAGGGACAATGAATATGGATTAGGCAAGAATGTGTTAACTCAGTAGGCCAGGCTTTCTTCAACCCTGCACATTCAAAGGTAAGATTTGTTTTCAGGACTAGCTTGCCTCTGAGTTCTGGAAATAGTCTTATGGAGAAGAGTGTTTTTATATACCTGAGGCCTTGGGTTAATGGTGAATGACTGATTTTATATGCCTGAGACCCTGAGCCATGCTGTATTTATTTGAAGCATGTGGTGTCAATTTAACCAGGTATGTTTATTCTAAGATATGATTGATGCTGAATGCCTGCTTTTGTTCTAGAAGGATCATGGAAAGGAAGCTGAATTTGCTGATGCATGCCCATGTGACTAACCACCAATAAAAACCTGGGGCATCAAAGATTAAATAAGCTTCTCTAATTGACAAGAATTCACATGTGGTTGTCTACGGCATTACTGGGAGATTTAAATGTATCTGCCTGTGATTCCACTGTGATGGGACATTTGTAAGTTTGTGACTGGTGTTTCCTGGACTTTGCCCTGAGCACCTTTCCTCTTTGTTGATATTAATCTGCATTGTTTTGTTTTAATAAAATATAAACATGAATGTAATTGCTTCTCTGAGTTCTAAGAGTCTTTTAAGTAAAGCATAAAAGCTGAAGACCAATGGAGACCCCCAGCAAAACATCTTTACTTATAAACATAAGAAAGTTAAAACTTTCTCTTTGATTGATCTCTTCCTTAATTATAGTCTATTGTTTTCAGAAATTTTGCTGCTATTTTGCATAATCCTACATCTCAATTTGTATTGAAGTCAATTTTATTTTCTTTTTATACTTCCCATATTCCTGTTTTTCTCATTATTATTTCTTTTATCTCAAATCATTCATCTGTGATCATTTTGCTTGAAATTTGTCTTTCAAGATTTCTTTCAAAGATGTTTTGGATGATAAATTTCCTGTTATTCTTTGTCTAAAGTGTCATTATTTTGACCATTTATAAAAGGTGTTTAGATGTTTTATAAATCTCTAATATATAGAAATGTGTCTAAACTCATTAAGGATATTTTCCAAAGTTTTTTCAATATTTTGTTACTATTGATAAGAAGTCATTGTTGGTATGTTTGACATTTAAGTTATGTGTCATTTTGTTGTGGTACTTCTGAAGGTCTTTCGTCTGTTTTACGTTCTCTTTCACCATTCATATATGTGCTTTATATTCATTTGATAATGAATTTTGAACATATACTATGCTATAAAAGTAATCTAGGAACTTTGGTTACATCTTGTAAACAAAATCAACAAAATCTGTTTTGAGAGTATATTGTAATATAAGACACCCAAAATAAATAGGATATGTATTATATGTTTGAAGGTGGAAAATATGATGAGAAAAATAGACCAGGTCAAGAAGAATAAAGATGATTGAAGGTACAGGTTATGATAAAAACTGAACTGTGTCTAGAAATAAATTCATCTTTATGTGTCTTGTTTGTAATTTATTATTTCTCCTGAATCTGAGAATTTGATGTCTTTCATTAGGTGGATAATCTATCAGTAAATCTCACTAATGACTATATTAGACTCAAGTTTAAATGATAGTCATTTTCATTCTGTCTTTCATGTCACTTAATCCTTTCTCTTTATAGTTCATTTTTATACATCTCTTAATAGTTACAATGAATTTAACTATGTTTTACATTATGTGCTTATTCTCATTTTAGCTATCTCTAATATATTATAATGTGTCCTTAATGTATTTACTCTTGCAGCACTATTATAATCTATCTCTAATATATTATGTATGTGTCATTAATTTATTTACTTTTTTTGAATTAAACTTTTAAATCATACATTTTAATTCCTACTTGATTCAATTTGTTTGTTATACATTCTTATAATTCCAGTATTTGAAGTCTTTCTTCATGTGATTTTTTTATCTCCTTTTTCCTTCTATTTTATTTTAATGTACCATGTTTCTACATGTGTTTTGTTTTGTTTTACTGTCAATTCATAACCAATTGAAGTATATTTATGCAAATAATTTTAGGACAGAATTGAAATTCGGTTCCCAAAAGGATTATATAAATTTGTTTATAACAAGGATCTAGGAATCCTGATCCCATAAACAAAATGGGATCACTTTAAACTAAATGTCTGTCTTGAGGTTTTTATAGATACACAGGTCATGTTAGTGAGAACTCCTAAAAAGGCATTTTATTTTTCACTTTAAGTCCTGGGAGACATGTTCAGAATGTACAGGTTTTTTGCACAGGTATACATGTGCCATTCAATACACCTATGATAGGCTACACCTATCAACCCATTATCTAGGTTTTAAACATCACATGCATTAGGCATTTGTCCTAATACTCTACCTCCCTTTGCCCCCACCCTCCTAACAGGCCCCGGTGTGTGATATTCCCCTCCCTATGTCCAAGTGTTCTCATTGTTCAAGTTCCACTTATGAGTGAGAACATGTGGTGTTTGGTTTTCTGTTCCTGTGTTAGTTTCTTGAGAATGATGGCTTCCAGCTTCATCTATGTCCCTGCAAAGGACATGAACTCATCCTTTTTTATGGCTGCATAGTGTTCCATATTGTATATGTGCCACATTTTCTTTATCCAGTCTATCTTTGATGGGCATTGGGGTTGTTCTAAGTCTTTGCTATTGTAAATAGCGCTGCAGTACGCTTATGTGTATATGTGTCTTTATAGTAGAATGATTTATAATCCTTTCAGTATATATTCAGTAATATGATTCCTGGGTCAATTGCTATTTCTAGTTCTAGAACCTTGAGGAATTGCCACACTGTGTTCCACAATGGTTGAACTAGTTTACACTCCCACCAACAGTGTAAGAGTGTTCACTTACTACACTTTCAATTTGGCTGAACTTTGAGCTTTGTCTCTGGTCCTCTGCTCTTTAAGATCCCAAGAATTGTGGCCTTATCCTTATCAGGACCAGAGAATGCTCTCAAAGTAAAACCTTAATTTTCATAATATGTTCATATTCTTGTCTGATCATTGTGGCATTAAAGCAGTATGTTTTTATGTTTTATTCAACTTTTAAGAATTATTTTAGTGGTAGGAGTGAGCCGGGTTTCTAATACACACTACTGCAGAAAAAAAGAAATGACTAAAGGTAACTTTCAAAAATAGAAATCCATCTTTTTTCATTAAAGATTTTTTATACATTCTAAATAAAATGGAGATAGAAATTTAGCATTTGAACTTTAAGATTATTAGCATAAGGAGCCATGAAACCTAAATTTCTCTTGGGAGTTATTCATTTTTCTTGGTTATAAATGAATGTCATATTATTTTTTGATGTTTAATATAAAATATTATTGATGTAATAATCCAATATTATCTAGGATATTTGGTCTTACACAACATAGAAATCTAGTATAGGTTGATGTACATCCAAAATTATAACACACTTTGTTCAAACACATTGCATATTACATTTTCCAGTAACTCAAATCTGCATTACCTGTATTATTAAGAGATATAAAGAGAGGATTCAAAATGATAGCTGAAGAATTCTAATTTTATGACTCTAGTAGATCAAAATGTTACTCCAACATTAATATTGATTTCATAATACATACTGTGAGGCATATATAAATCTGTTTATAAAAATTTATCACTTTCTTTAGCTTTTATGTTGTAAAATATTCAGAATGTAATACAAAATAAAGTTGAAATAAATTCTCTCAATTTAAAGAGTATTTTAACATGCAATGTGAGTTTGGGATTATTATAAATCCAAAGACACATAAACTCAGTCCCTAAAAAATATCATTGAGGGGATATCATGATTGAGTATAACTTCATTTTATCAAGAAAACACATAGTTACTCTTTATAATAAAATGATTACAATACACACATACTCTTTTGTGAGTTGTCACAGAATTTTCTATTATCTAAACCTGTCAAGTTCAATACAATTCATATCTAAAATATGTATAAAGGGTGATCTGCAATATTAGATATTATCAGATAAAAAATATTCTTATTAAAAAAAATGTGATTCCTTATGACAATTTCAGAGCATCTTCTATTTGCCCCTGTTATCAACAAGGGAACTTTTCTTTCCTTCACTTCTCACTAATCATTTCTGACAACTAGTTGGCAAGCTTGACTGTAAAGAGTGGTCCATAGGGTTCTAGGTCAACCTTACCCTTTGGGAAGAAAGTACACCTGATGTCTATGAATAAATGCCCTCCAAAAGAGGAAAAGGACAATGCTTTACATAGTGTGTGCATAATCATTTTTTCAGCATAATTAGCTTATCTATTTGTGACATGATTTAACTGTCATTGCAGGTGTTTGACATGACCCACATTTTTTCTTCGTGCCATGAAAGACAATGGTTTTGTATTATATTACTACTTTAGATCATATATAGTATGAGTCAGCCTTGGTAAAAGAAACATATAAAAATAAAAATCTCATTTCTATTCAAAATACTAATAAAACTACCTTACCAAAGTAAGACATTAGCAATGCACTGTCTGTCCCTTGATTTGTGTGTGTGTGTGCTCATTTCAACAAGGAAAAGAGAACTGGAAAATTGGAAGAAAAAAAATTAAGTAGTTTTTGTAAAATTAATATACATATTAAATATCATGAAGGGTAGAAACAGAGTTAACATTTAAAATTTTGATAACTAATGTATAAATTTAATTGAAAGCCAACTAACTGCTTTGAATTTTTACAAGGAATAATGGTAACTGTACAAACAATACACTGAAAGTATTGAACTGACAGTGAAAGTATTTACTTTTTCACATGTAAATGCAAGTGGCTTTTTGTTCAGTCATTCAAAAATTATGGATTATTATGCTATAGCTTGAATGTTTGTCTCTCCTCTAAAATCCATTTTGAAACTTAATTCTCAATGCAATAGTATTAAGAAGTGGTGCCTTTAAGAGTTGATTAGGCCATGAGGGCTCTGCACTCATAGATGCGATTAGTGCATTACAAAGGGGCTGAAGGGAGCTAGCTAGGCCCTTTTGCTCTTTCATGCTTTCTACCTTGTGAGGACACAGCATTCAAGATACCATTTTAGAAGCAGAAACTGAAAACTCACTTGGTGCCAAACTTGCCAACACCACCGTTTTGAACTTTTCAGCCTCCTGGACTGTGAGAAATAAGTTTCTGTTTTTATCAGTCTCAGCTATTTTATTACAGAAGCACAAATGAACTGAGAGTGGAGTGTTTATGTACTAGGTATGGAGCTAATTTCTGAATAAATAACAATGGATACATTCTATGACCTCATGGTCCTAAGCGTGTTATAGTGATGCAGTGGACATTTTTTCTTGCTTTCTTATTACTCATTTTTGTTCTCCTCACTAAATATCAAGGAAAACAAGAATTTGCCATCAGTTTTTCTACTGATACAACTGTTTACGAAGTACATATATTACATTTTTTCTTTCTGTATTCTGTAGATTTAACTGTAACATTTAAGGCTAACCTTGACTTTATGCTAATTTGTTCTGTGTTCATTTCAGATGTATAGTATGCCTTGTACAAATATAAATAAAGAAATTATTAAAGGTGCTACTACTCAAAACATATTGGGAATAAAATACTCTATTTGAAACATGAACATAGAGTTTACATGGAGGAATATTTTTATTCATTAAATTGGGTAAAATAAAATAAATATTATTTGGTTAAGATAGAGAAATTTAAATGGAAAGATGAAATGATAAAGAGCCCAGAAAAATTATTCATTTTGAATATAAATTGGGCAATTAGCCCCTAACTTGCCTAAGTAGAAGTTCATAGCCTTAACTAAATTATTTAAACTTGTAAGACTTAGTAGGAAAATGTGAGCAGAAGAATAAAATGCATGGTTGCACTCAATGTAATTTTACTTGAACTTAGTTTACAACATGTACATAGATAAAATTGATTTAAATATTTTGTGTGAATAAACTATATTGTTGAAGATTCTAAGAGCTTAAAAATAAAATACAAGATAAACATTTACTTTAAAGAAAATGAGAATAAATAAGATGAATAATTTGAAAGACTTTTAAGAATTTAGTTTCTTTTCCAAAATATATGTGGTTAGCCTACAATACTTTTACAATCTATTATTTTATGAATATGAATATTGATTTTTATTAGTACCTAAACATGTATTATTTTAAAATATGCAAAAGATTAAAGTTTTATGGTTTGACAAAGAAGCCCAACCTTAAAGCAGATCAATCCTTTGACAGCTTAATGAATAAAGCATGCATGTAGTTGACACTAATTAATTTAATGAACATTTGTAGAACACTTATGTGTAAGAAATTTTGCTAAGGAAATGAATGGTATATTAAAATAAGAAGGCAAGTTTCTGCATACTAAGGAGTTTATGCACTTGTAAGGTATATAAAACAAAACAAATAAGTCTATAACATCACAAAATGAAGGGAAAAATGAATATTCATATTAAGTATGCATACTATTTCAAACATTCTTTAAGATGTCTTAAACAGAGTTTAGTATTTAATCCTAGTGACACGATAATCTTATTTATTACAGATGATATAATTGAAGTTGAGACAAATCTGCTGACTTTAAATTTTCAAAGTCTTCCTGAATTATTTGACAGTATAATATTTTGGTAAACATAAGTAAGTGGATATTCATACAGTGAAACAGAAACAGAATACTGTTCAAGAATTAGAAAATTAAAACAATAGAAAACATCAAATTTGTTATAGGACTACAATTTAAAATTTAAAAAAGAGAATAATAGAAACCAATATGTAGTTAGGAAGATAGAAAAGTGGACCCTCCATATTCATAGCTTCTGCATATGTGGATTCAAACACCCTTGGAGCAAAAATATTTGGAAAAATATTTATGAAAAAGTGAAAATGTATAGAATTTTGCCTTGTCATTATCCCCTAAAGAACACATTATAACTATCTATATAGCATTTACATTGTATTTGGTATCATAAGAAATCTAGAGATGATTTAAAGTATCATATACCTGATATGCACAGGTATATGAAATACTATATACATCATTTTATAGAAGTGAAAATCTGTAGATTTTCGTATCTGAGAGGGTCCTGGAACCAGTAACTCACAAATACAGAGGAAAAAGTGTAATGAGTTCCTAATAAACTGGGTTGAAGTATTATAATTGCACACAGAAGAACATAAAACAGAATGATTAAATAATATGTAGCAGTATGTGTAAAAAGTAAGGATAATTGAAAATTAGACTGAGAAAAAGGATATGACAAATATGAAATCAATGGAAAAATTAAAACTTTAGCAAGATGTATAAGCAAGGATTGGGTAGATGTCTTCCGAAAGATAGAACTTCTAATGACAAAGTACTTTAAGAGTCTAGCCTAATATTTTATTGTATTTTAAAACTTCCCTCTTGCTCATTCCAGTCAGAACACACCAGCTTTCTTAACGCTTCTTTTATCTGCCAAGAATTATGCTCTGGTCTAATTGTTTATGACCTTCCAAAACTTATATGTTAAAATTCTCACCCCCAAGATGATAATATTAAAAAATGGGCCATTTAGTAGGTGACTAGATCATAAGAGTGAAGTCCTTATGAAACGTGCCACAGAGAGACCCGCCCCTCTTCCACCATGTAAGGTTAAACTGAGGAGACAGCCATCTATATAAAGAACTGGGCCCTTACCAGACACCACATCTGATGGTACCTTGATCTTGGACTTCCCAGCCTCCAAAACTGTGAGAAATACATCTCTGTGGTTTATAAGCTGTTCAGTCTATGGTATTTTGTTATAGCAGCCCAATCTGATGAATACAGATGACTATGTGCTTTGTCCTGGCTTTTATCTTTGCCTCTAACATTCCACCCCAGATGCTTACATGGCTCTCCTTCCTCTTCTTCAATTCTTGCTAATCATTCCATGTTGATTTCTTGAAATCAACACATGTAAATATATGTCTCTTTCTTAAGCAATCCCTTTCATCTTTTACCTTTCAGTATTTGTTAGTAGAATTATCCATCTTCTAGTATACTGTAAAATTTACTTATATTTATTATTTATTCCATTTCCTCCCACAATATTCTAAACAACTGATATGGTTTGGCTGTGTTCCCACCCAAAATCTCATCTTGAATTGTAATCAGATTTACAGTCCCCATGTGTTGGGGGAGGGACCTCTGGAAGGTGATTAGATCATAGGTGTTCTCCTGATAGTGAGTGAGTTTTCACAAAATGTGATGGTTTTATAAAGGGCTTTTACCCCCCTTCACTCTGCATGTTTCCTTCCTGCCACCATGTGCAGAAGGACATGTTTACTTCTTCTGGTATGATCTAAGTTTCCTGAGGCCTCCCCACACCTGCAGAACTGTGAGTCAATTAAACCTCTTTCCTTTAGAAATCACCTAGTGTCTGGCAGCTCTTTGTAGCAATGTGAGAATGGAGTAATACAACAAGAGAACAGGTACTTTTGCTTATTGCCTATTGTCAAAATCACCTGTAGTCTACTTTTACATTGACTATTTTCTATCCTTTATGGTTTGTTACTTCCCACAACAAAGGAATCAAAAGTCAAATTTTTTTTTTTATTCAGTAAAACACTTTCAGTGAATTGCATATTGGGTGGCACAGAGTAGGTCTTTAACATATCTGTTAAAATTTTACAAAAATGAATAAATTTTCTAAATTTGGCAAATAATGTTAATGAAGACCCAAAAAGTATATTCGTTAAGTTAGTTTGATTTTGAAGAAAAGCAAAGTTAATCCATGTAACAAATTAATGTAAAAATTCTCAGAATATAGGCTTGAGTAATAATCAATGTAACATTTACTTATTTAAAAAGAATAAAATTTGACAGTAAAAGCACCCGAGTCCAGAATTTCTTTTCCCGAGATTTTAAATTAAAATTCAATATCTTTAATAAATCTAAGGCTATGAAGACATTTTATTTATTCTTGAGTAATTGTAAAGATTATTTTGCTTACCATAGAATTTTTTCAACCATTATAACATTTATTGGCAGGAAGTTTTATAATTTAATTTATTATCATTTTGTATTTGTAGAATCTTTTCCATGCTTACCATCTTTCCTCCCTTGCCCACTTTTTTTCCTAAAAGGGGTTGCTAACAGATTTCTGTCTTTGTATCTTTCTCAGACTATCTAGAATTTAATTCATTTTACTTCTTTTATCAAAGAATCAGTTTAAAATTTTATCTTTCCTTTTATTTCTGTTATGTCTTTTTTAAATTTTAGTTTTTTTCTATATTATACTTTCTACTTTTTGTTTAATTTGGTTTTCTTTTCTCTTTTTTAGTTAGACATTTGTGTCATTAATTTTAGACATTTCTCCTTTTTCTAATATGAACATACAAAGTTTTGTATTTCTTTCAAGGAATCTTGATGTTGTAGTGTTTTTATTTTTATCAAGATCAAAATACTTTCTAATTTATATTTTGATTTACTATTTGCTACAAGAAGTCATTAGAAATATTATGTCTAAATATTTGGGGATATCATTTTGGTTTTGGTTTTGTTTCTTATTTCAAACTTAATTCTACTGGGTCAGAGAACATACTCTCCATGATCTAATTCTGTTAAGTTTGTCGAAACTTTATTTTTAATTGCCTAAGATGTGGTGAATGCTAGTGCACTTAAAATAAAATAAGTTTCGGCTGGCAATGAGTATAGTATTTTATAGACGTCCTGGAACTTGTTGGGTTGTACTGTCATTAAATTTGTTGATATTCTGTTTAAATTTTTTTTGACTTATTTAATAACACCAGAAAGGAGTTTTTAAATTTTTAAATACATTGTGGATTTGTATATTTTTCTTTTCAGTTCAATAAGTTTTTGGCTTGACTATTTTGAATGCAGAATTTTTTGATAATGCATGAGTAAACATTTTGCATTATCAGATTCTCCTGAATTGAACTAACCATATTGATGTTTATCCTTGCTAAAAATATTTCTTGTTTTAAGGTCCATTTCATCTGACATTAATAGAGTCTTCCGGTTTTTATGTGCTTAGTGTTTAAACCATAGAAATTCTGCCATCCTCTTATCTTACAAGTCTCTAGAGATCTGAACTTTCATGCAAAATACTTTCAATATTAATTTATAATATTTTATGACATTATATAGTAATTTTAAAAACAGTATTTGCTATTTATATAAAAAGCCTAGTGAGATTTTGACTGATATTATAATTAATCTAAAATCAATTTAGTAGGACTATCTTCTTAACACTATAAAGCATTCAAATTATTGAACATGATTTATTTCTCCATTTATTTAGATCTGCCTTAATGACTTTTAGCACTGTATTGCAGTTTTCTAAGTATTGAATAAAGTGGTTCATAGTATTTTTGCATTCTTTCTTACAGGAGGAAGAAACATTTGGTGTTTCACTTTATTAACTATATGTTTCTTATATATGTTTATTACCTTTGAAATAATTTGTTTTTCTTGCCTACTTTGCTGTCTTTATTATGAACATGTGTAAAATTTCATCAAATGCTTTTCTTCTTCTAATAAAATAATCCTACACAAATTTTTTTAATCAAAATATAAATCTGTAGTTTTCTATTAATCTCTATCCTTTTTTTTTTTTTTTTTTTTTTTGCTTTAAGGGTAATCTGTACCTCATACAATTTACTGTTAGAGTTGCTTCCTCTTCCATTTCTGAAAGAGTTTGTATGGAACTGATATTATTTATTCTTTAAACATTGTGAGAGTAGAAGAGTGAAACCTTCCTGACCTGGAATTATTTTTTGTGTGAGTTTCAAATTGTGAATTTAATGTATTAATAGATGCAGGGTTATTCATGGTGTCTCTTTATTTGTAGGTGAATTTTGTAACCTTATTTCTCTCAAGTAATGTGTCCATTTACCCAGCTTTTAAAATGTATTTGCATTAAGCTTAAACATTATGTACTTACTATCATTTTATTACGTATAGTGTGATTAGTGGCATTCTTTCTTTCATTACTGGCTTTAGTATTTGGTATTTTTTCTCTTTTTTATTGATGAATATAGCTAGAATATTTTGATTCTTTTTATTTTTGAGACAGGGTCTCACTCTGTCACCAGGCACCAGGCTGGAGTGCAGTGGCGTGACCTTGGCTCACTGCAACCTCTGCCTCCTGGGTTCAAGCAATTCTCCTGCCTCAGCCTCCCGAGTAGCTGGGACTACTGGCATGCATGACCACACCCAGCTAATTTCTGTATTTTTAGTAGAGACAGGGTTTCACCATGTTGGCCAGGATGGTCTCAATCTCTTGACCTTGTGATCCACCCGCCTCAGCCTCCCAAAGTGCTGGGATTACAGGTGTGAGCCACCACACCTGGCCTTGATGTTTTAATAAATTAGCTTTTTATTTTATTGATATTCCATTTTGGTGTTCTCTCAAGTTTAATTGATTTGTGTTCTTACGTGTATTTTGTTATTTTTCTATATCTTAGTACATTTGGACTGCTGTAGAAAAATACATTTATGTTGTGGTTTATAAAAAACATAATTTTATAATTTATAATAATATAAATTTATAATAACATATAAATTTACTTCTCACAGTTCTGGAGGCTGAAAGATCCAAAATCAAGGCACTCAAAGGTTTGATGTCTGGTGGCAGCCCATTTCCTGGATCATAGATGGTTTCTTCTCTCTGCATCCTCACATAATGGAAAGAGCAAGGTAGCTCTCTGGGGTCTCTTTTATAAGAATACTACTCATTTACTATCCTTAATGTAGTACCACTGTAGTACCCTTATAAAAGAGCCACAGACCTCTACTCTCAGATCTAATCACCTCCCAAAAGGCCGTATCTCCTAATACCATAAACTTGGGAATTAGGATTTCTACATAGGAAATTCAAGGAGACACAAACATTCAGACAACAGCATTCTGTTTAGTTTGGGTTTAATTTGCTTTGGGAACTGATTAGATTCTTTTTTTCTTTTCTACCATAAACACATGACACTATTACATTTATCTTATTTAATTTCTTATTTTTAAAAAATTTTTAATTATAGATAGGTAATAGTTTCACATATGTATGGGGTACATGTGCATACAAATATGCAGTGTCCTATTATCAAATCAGGGTAATTCTGATATTCATCACCTCAACATGTATCACTTCTTCGTGTTAATACTGTTTAGTTACCTTAATAAATTGACCCCTTTATAATCAGTGAGTATATTTTCTATTCCTGGTAATATGTTTTGTTCTGAAATACATTTAGTTTGACTTTAATATAGCAACTCTAGTTTTCTATAAATTCACAGACATCTCTGTATTTATATTTACATCACAATTTTAGTAGACAGAATAAGAGTTCTGATTTTTCCATTGATGGGTTTGAATGACTTACATGTAATGTGATTATGAATAAGCTTAGTTTTAAATATATCTTCTTCCTATGTTCTCTATCTTATTCAATTATTTATTTGTTCCTTATTCAATTATTTATCTTTTTTTTACATTTTGTAGATTAGCTAAATATATACTTTATCATTTCATTTAATTTCTGCTATTGATTTACTAATATACTTTTTTTTAAGTGACTGCTTTAGGGTTTAAAATATAAACATTTAACTCATCACAGTCCACTTTCAAATAATAGTATATCACTTGATATACAGTATAATAAATTGCCATTTTTTTTTCCATAGATGCAGATATACATCCCATAACATTTTACTTCTGTCTTAGGAATCTTTCTTATAAATTACAAAGGAGGATTGCTGGCAATTAAATTCTTTAGATTTTGTTCAGTGCTGAGACTATGGTGAGATGAGCAAATTACCTCTGGTGAAAAACTTAATGAGGCCTTCTCTCTTGAGTCACAGAAAGCATAAGTCTTGCACTCTCAATCTCAGATATGTAACCCTGAAACTGAGTAGCAATTTAAGTTTGTACCCTAGTTGTGTTATTTACTTTACCTTAGTTCCAAATCTATTTTTAATTTTCTAAAAATAAATGAGTCATAATTTATTTTAGTGCTTAAAAATTTTTAATTGTTATAAAAATGTAGACTAAGCAATTTTTTCTTATTTAGTTATTTATTATTGCTCCATTGTCTCCAGACTTGCATAGTTTCTGAAGAAAAATTGTCTGTTTCTTTCTTTTGGTGTAGATTATTTTTTCATCTCTGATGCCTTTTAAGGTTTTTCTCTTTATCACTGATTTTTAGAAATTAGACAATAGTTTATCTTGCCATTTTTGTCTTTATATGTGGTGCTAATCACATTTTGGCAATAATTTCTTCAAATTTTTGGTTTTGTTCTTCCCCACAACATACTCCCACAAATACATCCATTCACTCTTCTTCTGGGACTCCATCTCTTCTTGTATTATGGTGCTTAATATTGTCCAACACAGTATGGTCACCTTTCAAATGCTTTGAATGTTTCCATGTTTTCTGTTTTGGATAGTTTATTTAGTTATGTTATCAACCTCACTGGTATTTTTTTCTGCAATAGTTAAACTGCTGTTAATTTTACTCACACATTTTTAATCTAATATGCTTATTTTTTCTGCTTTAGGAGTCTGCTTGTTTGTTTTTATTTGTTCTATTTCTATTTTCTTACAATATACATATTTTCCCATCTTACTTGAAAAAGTAAAGCATATTTATAACACCTGAATTAACATGTTTGAACGCTAATTATTATTATGCTCATCATTTATGAGTTTATTTCTATCTATTGATTTTTTTCCCAGGTTCAAGTCATATTTAGCTGCTTCTTTTTATGTCTGGGAATTATTTCTTCACTGAAAACTAGATATTGTGAATTCTATATTATAAGATTTTGTTGAATTCCTTTTGTATATTTTTGTATTTTGCTCTCAAACACAGTTAAATTACTTGGAACCAGTTTGATGCTTTTAGAGATTGCTATAAAATTTTCTTAGGGAAGATGCAGAGTTGCTTTAGGTTTAGAAATGAGTGAGTTCCATCACAAAAGAAGGATTATTCTGAAGCTTCTACCTAATAGCTGTGTATTAACCTGTCTTCTACTTTAACTGGTGGCAACAGGAATATTTGCAAAACTTTCTGACCTTTGACAATTGTTCTTCAAACCCTTTATGTTGGCATTTTACCCAAGGCTTCAGTTATTTTCTTTCATGTATTCATAGGCTAGTATTCAATAAAGGACTCAATAGTTTCCTAGACAGGTCTGCAGAGCTTTCTCTCACCCATCTGTATTTGTTCATTTTCATGCTGCTGATAAAGACATACCTGAGACTGGGCAATATACAAAATAAAGAGGTTTAATGGACTTACAGTTTCACGTGGCTTGGGAAGTCTCACAATCATGGCAGATGGCAAGGAAGAGCAAGTCACATTTCACATGGATGGTTGCAGGCAAAGAGAGAGCTTGTGCAGGGAACTCTCCCTTATATAACCATAAGATTTCATGAGATTTATTTACTATCATGAGAATGGCATCAGAAAGAACTGCCTCCATAATTCAATTACCTCCCACTGGGTGACTCCCACAACACGTGAGAATTCAAGTTGAGATTTGGGTGGGGACACAGCCGTACAATATCACCATCTCTGTGCAAATTCTCTTTCTCTTGTATTTAGCTCTGCAATTCTAGCTAAATTTTCCATTCTAAGCTCCAATATGTGATTTCTCAATACACAGGGAGAGTTATACTTTCCTTGGGTTATCCTTTCACTATATCTTCTGGAAACTGTGAGAGAAAGCTTGGCATAAGTCAAGTCAAATTTTATTTTTTCTTTTATCAGGGATCAGCATCCTGAGCTTCCTCTTGTCAATGGTTGAAAAATCACTGTTGATTATATTTTGTTTACACTTAGTTTTTATTTGTGTGTTTGTGTTTTGTTTTTTTCAGTTCATAAAGGGTTTAGTTTAGTTACTCTTATTCTGTCATGGCCAAGTACAGATATCTTCAACATTTGTTTTTCAGACAAATCTTTATATCAAAAGATCTTTGTAGACAGTATATGATTTAACATTACTTTTTAAATTTAGTCTTAAAATTCTTACTTTAAATAGTAGTTTTAGACTACTTATATTTAACATTGTTACCTATATTTTGGCCTTAAATCTACTATCATAAAATTTATTTTCCATGAATTTAATCTGTTCTTTATTACTGTTTTCCACTTTTGATGCTTTATTTTGGATTAAGTGTTTACATTTGAATTTTATTTCAACTAATAGAGTCTTAATCATATGTTTTTGCTTATTTTGTCCTATTGGGTGTTCTAAGATTTATACTATGTACCTTAACTTTGCAATAACATTAAGATGACTAAATGTTTGCCTTGATACCTAGAAAAAGACAAGGATTCTTGCTCTGATCAATGATTTTGAAGCTATGCTACTGTCTTAGCAATGCAATGAGAGAAGTAACAATATATACAATTTAGAAAGAAAGATATTCTCTTCACAGATATTATTATAGTCTGTGCAGGAAATAAAAAAAAAGATATTTGCAAAAACGTTAGTAAAATTATGTATTTTGCTAGATCACAGGATATAAGAATAACATACAGAAATCTGTTATATTTTGATAGATTTGCAATGACTATTCATAATCGGAGATCTAAAAATATAACATGGAAAATAAGGCAGTACTAAAATGATAAGAAAGAAATGTTAAAAGAGCTGAGAAACTTGAATAGTTCCCGCTAGCAAAATTAAAAAAATTGAAGCAATAAAATAAGTATAGGAACAGATCATGGACCACTGAATGAAGTAGGAATCCCTGGGTCCACATGAGATAAATGTATTAATTAATGAATAAATATAAGAAGAAAACATTATTATTTTTCCAACCAATAAAAGGAAAAGCGGTGATATTGTATGTTAAAAAATTCCCATTTGACAATCTCCATGTTGTGTTTGACTGAGTCTTGATACTAAACCTAGCAGGTAAATATTGGAGAAAAAATGGGGTATTTTCACAGTCTCAAAGTATCTCCCCACAAAACACTTAATTTTAGATTACTTAATTACATGTATCTATAGGTATATAATATATAGTCTCTATACATATATATATATGTATAATATCATTTTATGCCATATTATATTGTTATAATGAAAATGAGGAATACCTTTGCAATAGAGAAACCTGGAAGACATTATCTTTCAAATGATCAAAATTAAAATTACCACTAATGGAAAAAATTAATCTCATATACCACCTGAAGAAATATGACGAGAAGGGCACAGCATCATGTTGGTGATCTTATTGCCAATTAAGCAAGTCTTGACATTTTATTATGAGAAAACACCAGACAAATCAAAGTTGGGGTACATTCTAAACAAAGAATCCATTGGAATAACACCTTCTAAATGTGTTTAGTATGCTACGAAGATTGAGGAAGGACTATGGAACGCTTCTTATTTAAAGAAACTAAAGAGATACAGAAACTGAGAGCAACACATTATCTTGAAGTGGACTGTTTTTTAATAAAAAGTATTAGAGCAGTTTGTGAGCTAGAGTGGATCCTGTCTTGGTGATTGTTACATGGCAGCTATTTGCATTGCTTTAGAAAATCAAAGATAAATTGCTTAAAGGTAAGTTGGTGTTGTTTCATACAAACGTGAAAGAAAATGGTAATGTGCAACAAGCACAGAGTGCCAGCCTAATTACTGTCCCAGGGGGCCTCCGGGAGCTGTTTTCCTACTATCTTCTTGATTTTTAAAATATATTTTAGTTGTTTAGTTTTATTGATGCCTTAATTATGGAATTAATTCTTGATTTTGTAAACTGTTACCTAGTCAGTTTCCAGTGTTGTTTTTTCTTTTCTTCTTCTTTTTTTTTTCTTTTCTTTTACTTTTTTGTAAAGTGGAACAAGTTAGGAATGGTTATCTTATGACCAACTAAACTGAGTAGTTTTATGTCAAGTTACAAATTATATTAAGTATCAAAAATTTGGTTTTTCTTAGATTTCAGAATAGTCACCTTTTCAGAAAGAAAATCATCGGTAGTTTTCTTAAAATAAAATCCTCTTGATTCAACAAAACATACTTGATGTAGTGTTTCCTTCCAAAACAGGATCCTCCTTGAGTTCTTGGGAATAGGTAATGCTTCTCTATTTGTTGACATAAATCTTTATGTCAACAAATCTGAACATAAAACATCTCAGCTACAGTATGTTTCCAAAAACAGGCTCAATTTGTAGCTTGCAGTCATACCTTCATAACTACTTTTCAATTAACCCTGCTAAATTGGGAGAATGTATAAATAGGTAATTTTGCATCACTTTTAAAGCAGCCATTTTATTTTGATATGCAACTGACATTATATACATCAATTCAATAAATATAAAGCTGTTTCCAAAAATTGAATGTTCTTATTTGTAAGTTATTCTTTCAATAAGAACAAAGAGATGATGACTAGCCATTTTTTTCATAGTTGAATTGATTTAGTTGAGCTTCATTGGGTGTTCTTATGGTTTAGTCATGGGTCCATTCTCTTTAACAAGCTAAAGGAAACCACATTATATGCTAAAAGTTGTCAGTTTGTGAACATTTTAATGAATATACAGAGTTACAACATTCTTCCTGATTGGATGTTGGGGTTTATTATTATTTTTTATTACCTTATTTATATCTGAATATACTCACTACTCATTATGTTTATGTCTGTAGGAAACATGCTAGTGATGAAAATTCAAGCAGTTATTTTCCTGGTTTTCTTTCATTAATAAAATACAGAATAGAAATTATCTACTTATTCTTGTAGGTCTTAATGTCTTTTCAGTTGATTAATAATTCTGCTATCAAAAGCAACAAGTAGGTGCTCTGGAATTCTATGTCTGTATTTCCATATATTCAATTCCTTACTCTATCTTTCTCATTTGATATTCTATACCTACATTTCACATATACAATACGCTTTTATTTATGCTTTTCTCAAAGCCATTTGCACCTTAGTCTAAATCTGAAGTGTGGCTTTAACTAACTTTTCTGATACATATTCACTATTTCTTAGTTATTAGAATAAATGTGTATAATTTCTGAAACAACTTTCTATGTTGAGTATTCCTTTCAGTTCACCCGCACTTTCAAACAATTTAATGAATTACAAATAAGGGGGAGAGACTGCTCCCATAGATAAGACTGAACTTCCACAAATAAATTTTTAATTCCTTCTCAAAATTACTTCTACTTCTCCTTATTCAGCACTGTGATAGATTTTAGGGATACATAATAAGACAATATATGAGGTCTTTGCTGTCATGACAGGTACATTCTTATCATTGGCAAACTGTAGAAACTTTAGCTTTTGGTGTTCAAGGGCATTGGTGTTTAGTACACACTTGTCTCTTTGCCTTAAAAATTAGCCGTTTCACCTTGCAAATTTCACCCGTGTGGGAATCCTTGCAGATCTCTGCATTGTTCATAGTTGCTTTGCTCTGACATTTTGTACAAAGCTGAATTAGCAACAGTATAACTAAAAACAACCAAAAAAAAAAAAAGGATAGAAACATTGTATTATACACTGACTTGTGTGGATCATTATAGTAAGGACTGTAAGAAAAAAAAAAAACCTTCAGCGGAATGAACTTTAAAGGAGATTAATTGAGTAATGAATGATTCGTAAATTGGGCAGCCCCTACATGTTCAGAACAAACTTATAGACAATAAAAAGCAAAGTGAAGTATAGAAATCAGAGGTGAGGTACAGAAACAGCTGGATTGGTTACAGCTTGGAATTTGCCTTATTTGAACACTCAGCAGTATATGACTAGTTGAAGTATGGCTGCTGGAATTGGCCAAGATTCAGCGATTGTTACAGGCGCACACTGCTAAGTTAGTTTTTAGTCTTGTGTACCTGTTAAGCTGGATTTCAGTTGATCCATAAGGTGAAATATAGAAGTATGGAGTTATTTTCAGGCCATATTTAATTTGATCTAACAGGATTTGGGTAAGTCATTGTATTTTACTAATATATGTTATAAACACTCCATGTTATCTTACTTTTTAATCAAATTTTACTTTAAATGTATCTAACCTCCTAAATTTCCACCTTTGTGAACCAACAGTACTTTTTTCATATTCTTATTATAGCACCTGTCAGACTATATAGCTATAGATACCTAGGCATCATTGTTTTCCCATACAAAACACACTATATTTAGTGAATTAATGAATGATACATCAGCAAAGAAGCTTTTATTGAAAGTAAGTAAAATTATATGCCAGTTTAAGTTTCTCAAGGATCAGATACCAAGATCGAATTACACATATAAGAGGTTAACCAGAGAAAATGCCTTTGAAGAATAAAGAGAAGATAGAGCAAAAGGAGGCTGCAAGAGCCTCCAGATCATGATGCAAGGGTGACATCTCAAAAGAAGAAAGAGCATGAAAGATAGTTGGAAAGGAGAAGCCTCAGAAAAGAGTGTAGATCTGAGAAATTCTCAGCCAGACTGAAAGAGCACCAAAGTGAACATTGCCCTTTAGAAGAGTCCATGTTGAACAAGAGTGAGAAGCCCTATAAAATCCACCTTGCTCAGCACTGACAGGGAGTAACCTGAGGAGAGCATGGAAACCAAAAATAAAATTCAATGCTCCTCAACCAACTAAATGGGCCTCTTGTCTTGGCCAAGGGCATTTTAAAGTAAACCTGAAACACTAATCCAGGCCATGATGGAAATGGATGGCTGAACATGGCTCATTATTTACCTTCATCCTTTTGGAATTCATTCAGAGCTTACCAGCGTTAACATTAAAGCACAGACCTCAAGACTGACAGAACAGACTCTTTGTAGCAATAAGATATTAACATGACAGATAGCAGGCCCTGAAAGAAATCAAAGTATTTTACCCAAAAATACATTTCTTTGACATACTTTGAAATGGCCCTACAAAGAGACCATTTTGTAGAGAATTTTCTACATTTTGTAGAGAATCTTCTTCTCTTTCCAGTATTTTTCTTGATCCAGGACTGAATTAACTGAGTCTGGCACCTTTTTATGTCTGACAAGAAACATTTACAATCTATTCCCTCTGAAGCCTGAAGCCTGCTACCTGAAAGGTTCATCTGCATAAGAATCTGTCTCTAAAACCCCTTATCTTAACCCAGACACTCTGGTCTATTGATTCCAGGTCTTTAGATAAACTCTTTTAACCAATTGCCAAATGTCCATCAGAAAATCTTCAAATTCACCTTTAACCTGGAAGCCCTCACTCACCCTACCCCCACCTGCTTTGAGTTGTCTCATCTTTCCGGAATGTACCTCCCTCACATGTATAAATCCAAGCTGTAGCCCAACAACCTTGGACATATGTTCTCAGGGCCTCCTGGGTTGTGTGACAAGCCAAGGTCACTCTTATTTGCCTCAGAATAAATCTCTTCATATATTTTACAGAGTTTGACTCTTTTCTTCAACATGCATTAACACTGTAGTAGCTCTGAAGTGGATGAGTTGGAGGTAGCCCACCAACAACCCTCCTCATGGAAATTTCTCTTGAATGAAAATATGGGAGGAGTAACTTCTTGACTGCCAAATACTATTTCAAATTCTTTCAAGCATAAGGCAAATTCATTGTTTAATATGAAAGTCAATCAAGAGGTAAAAGAGGTCTCATCTTGCTTTTATATTTTTCTGGTTGTTTTCTAGCTTTCTTTGCTATTGTTTGTTTCACCTTTACCCTTAACATTGCTGCAAAAATGTCTGCAAAAATTTAGAGGCATTATGTTCGGATACAACTCTACCCAGAAGACCAAGAAATGGACACCAAGAAAAACATGTTTTCTTGCATTAATTTAAAAAACTTTTAAGGTAGTTTGCCCTGATTTGCCTTTATACTGAATTAGGGTCATATTATTTTTGTTCTTATCATTGGCAAAGAATCACTATATTTAGAGAAATCACATCAGACCTGAATCTGAAGATGAGGCAGTAAACTCTAAGAAGTGTTGAAGCCTTGGAAGCCTTGGATATACTACATATGTTCAATGTTAGAAAGAAAATGTAAAATAATGTATTCTAGCAGCCAACCAACAGTATATGCTCCTAATGAACAACTGGTGAGTCATTTAAATTCTGTGTTGGGGATTTTATTAGTAATAGTAAGATGCACACATAATTCATTTTCTCTTTTCCTGTAAATTTGGACAACATTTGCTATACTTGCTTACATTTTGGTGTAGAAATTTAGATTCTAAGCTGTGGAAAGTATAGAGTAGTGATGCAGCCTTCTTACAGGGTCACATAGACCGACGATTGATAATTTTTAATACTCTTTTTATTCTTTCTGGTTGGCTAAGATTAAAACAATCCACAGAAAACTCCCAAGAGCTATGTATTGAGGATGGCAAAACCATGGATAGGAAAACGATGAATCTTTGAATCACCCTGGAGGAAACCACAAATAGCATTCCTATTATCTAAACAAGCAATCACTTTTATTGTTTTAAGAGTTGGAGGTTTAATTGCTCCAACATTACTATTTCTCCAGTTATTACAGGAAATGAAAACATGGTAAAATAATTAGAGGGAACAAGGTTTATTGACATCTATGAGGCATTTTCTTTCCCATAATATTACATACCCTAAATCTTATTTCTGTACACACAAAAAAATCTCTATTTCTAGCATAAAGAACTATGCCTTATCCATATTTATATGCTTCATAGATCACAAGTTTGCTTAAATACTGTACCTTTAATGACTTATTTTTGAACGTAAGCAACTTGGAATTCATCTTTGCATTTTTAATCTAATGTTTCTATTAAATGTATTATGAAATTGCGATAACACTTTCCTCAAAATAGTTCTCAATATTTTGTTTTTTTAATTTTTTACTGCCTTTGCATTCTACTGGCAGAGAATTCTCCTACCCATTTCACCTCTCTTATAGATTATTTCATAAAGATTTTATTATCTGTATTGTATATATTTATAATATTAAAACTTACCTGTAGCATACTCTCATTGTTGCTTATAAATTTGGTTTGCTTCTCTAATGATGTACTGCTCTGATAGACAGTGGTCAAACATACTACTTTAAGCATTTCCACAGTACCCTGCATAATATTATCATGCACAATTTTAGGTACATAGCAGAAAAGCAATGAAACATCTTTATTGACTAAAAATTGAAAAACATTGGTATATATGCAGGACAGATATTGACATTTTTATTTTTGTAAGCCAAATTCTGAAATGGTGGTGCACAAAAAGTGGATTTTTTTTTTCAGCAGAAACTATTAATAGTCATTTTTCAACATAATGTAAAATATATTTGAGATTGATAAATACTTTAGAACTCAAGAGTAAGAAAGCCATTAAGAGAATCCCACAATTTTCATTGTTTCTTAATGTAAAATATATTTGAGATTGATAAATATTTTAGAACTCAAGAGTAAGAAAGCCATTAAGGGAATCCCACAATTTTCATTGTTTCTTAACCTAATGTAATTTAAGTTGATGAATAGTCTTCTTTTACAGCAGAAAAACACATCATCAACCCACTACACTAAAGAAATGCATTATTCCAATCAATCTTGTTAATACACCATAGCATATTGAATTTTTTTAAAAACTTCAGAATTTTTAAAAATAAATACTAACCATAATAACTCAATTAAAATTATCTCTATGTTCTTTGAAGTTTTCAAATGCCGTATCTAAAAATAGGATATTGTAAGGTATATCCAGCTTTAACCTAGCTGTTAAAAAAAATGATTAGAATCTGTTATTATTGGCTAATTTTAATTCAGCACATTTTTTACTTGTCTAACCAGTAGGCAATTTCTGTCTACAGTTCCAAATCATTACTCATCTTTATTATTTCTGGATCTTATGAAATAATGGAACATGTTTTGGAGGATGAGAGAGGTAATATGTATCAGAAGAATAAATACCACTATATCAGATATACGTATTACTATATGTATCAGAAGAATACATATTATTTCTCTCATCTTCCAAAACATGTTTCATTCTTTCATAAGATCTAGAAATGATATAACAGAAGTGTGATGAAATGTTTTCCTATTGACCTACTTATAAATGGTTTACTTATATATTCAGGATAATTACTTGTACTTAAAACTGTTTTTAAGACAAACTAGAACTGTGCCATTGTTCATATAAAAGAAAGATGCTTCTTTTTAATTAATCTCTATTCATAAATAATTCTAAAAGTTATGTTTATTTCAATGGAGATTTAAGAATATAAAAAGAATACTGTTTCTGTTTTAGACTATACTTTATTAGTAAACCAGTTGAGGAGTGGGGCAATGAGGAAAAACTCCAGCAAAAGAACATAAGTTAGGAAAGTTATAACATAAACTTAGGTGGTAAGTCTGAATTACCCTAGATAGTCTATGGAATATGAGACTGTATGCAGCCTCAGCTAGAAGCACATCCATTAAGCAACCATTATGAAAGAGATGCTGAAATAATTAATCAGGCAGGAATTAGGTATAATATTTCTTTGAAAATGTTCTCCAATACTTGAGGGTCAAAATAACAGGTAATCCTCACTTCCATTCTTTGTCTTCTCAATATGCATCCCTATATCTTGCAAGGTATTTAACAAACTAAAGTATGGTTAACCAGCCTCCTCACACTTTGATGAGGCAATGTAACTAATTTTTGGACCATGACATGTTAACAGAAGTAATATATGCAGCATCTAAAAGAAATGTGTGTGACCTTTTACCCCTCTTACCATGGTATAGAATTCATAGCCTGTTTTCAGCTATTTTATATATCAAGGGATGGAGAAGAGTCTAGACATATAAAAGCAAGAAAATACATTAACACTGCAGAGCTATCATGACATCACTGAACTTCTAAAAGTTTTACATGAAAAATATGTGAATTATTTCAAGCTGTTCTTCTTGTTTTTATAGAATCTATCATTAATTAATTTTTTATGTACCACTAAAATGCATCTTTAAAATACTTCTAAACTATGGCACACTGCTACATATTTTCTAGATGCCTCAAAAAGGCTTTATAGTCAGCAATTTTGTTTCACATATACTTCCACATTTACTGATTCAAGTTTTTTCAACTTTTATATAAAATTGAAAATTAAAAAGACATATGAAATGCCTTTTTGAAATTTCTAATTCAATTTACTATTTTTTTACATTTAAGTTTGCCATATTGTTTTAACAAGATGCTCTGTATTTTTTCTAATATTTTTAAAACTTTAGGAATAAATTAATATTTTGGATTATTCTCCAGTAATTTATACTGAACTGGAACTTTTTTTAACTGATTCATTAATGGAAATATGAAATATAATATGAGCAGGTGAAAGACACAGATCTTAAGCATACAGCATTAAACATTTTTAAAAGGTAAAATACCAATGTCATCACAATGTACATGAATATGAATTTAATATTACTAGAATCTAGGAGTCTTTGCTGTGAACCTTCCTAGTCAATTACTATAGGCACCCACTGTTCCTCACTGTTCCTACTTTTATCTTTATAAATTAGATTTGCTTGACATTGAACTGCATAGAAATTGAACCAAACCATAGATATTAATTTCAATCTGGTTCAAAAAACACAACCAACAGCGAGGGTGCCAGTGTGATACTCTGGGCTGCTTCTCAGCTGAATCGATGGTGCTGACAGCTGCAATAGGAACAGCAGTGTTTCAGAAGCTTTACTGGGAGTTCAGAGTCCAGAGTTTCTGCCTGACAGCAGCTGCACTCAAGTAAGGCCAATGGTCAGTCTGGAAGGATGGGACCCAGAATGCACCACCTTTCCCTGTTCATTTTTCACATTTAGGGATGGAAGTGGCTTCCTTCATTTCCTCATCATGTGGAGTAGCAGGCCCTTTTTGCTCTTTCAGCCTTTCTAACTCTGCTGTAAGCATGCCCCCAACCCCCATATTATATTATCTATCATTTGAAAACTGTTGAAAACTGTTTAATGGACTTATATAAAATTTATTTTTCCAGTCCTGGTATACAATAATTGGGTCATTCTTTATTCATGTATTAATTCAAATTCCTAAGACTGTATTGTCCTTTTCTCCTCAATAAAGTTTTATTTTTCTTTCTTTCTTTCTTTCTTTTTTTAAGACAGGGACTTATACTCTCACCCAGGCTCAAGTGCAGTGACTTGAAGCTTGAACACAGCTCACTGTAGCCTTGACTCCTGAATTCAAGTGATCCTACCACCTCAGCTCCAGAGTAGCTTTGATGGCTTGTGTGTGCCACCATGCTCTGCTACTTTTCTTTATTTTTTGTAGAGACATGGTCTTGCCATGTGACCCAGGCTAGTCTCAGACTACTGGGCTCAAGTATTCTCCTGCCTTCACCTCCCAAAGAGCTGGGATTATAGGTGTAAGCCACCATGCCCAGTGAATATTTTCTATTTACCTTAGCTTTTCCCATATATATATAATTGTATATATATATATTTGTAATATATAATATGTATGTTTATATACTATATTATTAATAATTAGATCTCAAATATAGAAAGAATTTTAATATCTTTATTTTCTGTACCTTCATAGTTAATCTCATGTTTTCCAAATCTGTTAATGTAGCACTGATCAGAGTTATAGCTCTGAAGAGTGAATATCAGCTTAGTCTCATAACCAGGTCCCAACCTGCAACATTAGTGTTATAAATTAATTCCTAATTTCAATCTCACTCTTTCATCACCAGTTCTATCTTTGCACACTTACCAATCTCAATTCTTCTAAAGCAAGTTGCTTAACCTCCCATGGCAGTTTTCCCCCCTCCAACTTTTCTCTCTCTGTTTTTTTTTTTTTGTTTTTTGATTTTTTTGTCTCCAAATAATACCTGTCAAGTAAGAATCCCTTTCATTACATACATCAAATAGCCACTTCCTCCTACAATTTTATTCAATATAAGTAATGGGCTCAGATTCATGGCCTGTCCCTATAATACTGTTCCACCTTTTTAAAGCTAATTGCAATTCACTGAGTCATTTTTATTGCAGCAGTATTTATAATAGCCAAGATACAGAATAAACCTAAGTGTTTGACAACAGATTATCTATAAAGAAAATGCAACTATCTACATACAATGAAGTACTCTTAAGACATAAAAAATAATAAAATCCTGCCATTTATGACAATATGGATGAACCTGGAGGACATCATGTTAAGTGAAATAAGCCAGACACAGAAAGACAAGTACTGTGTGATCTCACTCATATGTGGAGTCAAAAAATGCAAAAATAATAAAAGTTAATATCATAGAAGCAAAGAGTAGAAAAATGTTACCAGAGACTGAAGACAGGAGGAAGAAAAGAAGGATGGGGAAATGTTGATTGATGGTGTAAAATTACAGCTAGATAAGACAAATAAATTCTGGTGTTCTATTGCATGTAGAGCAGCTATGGTTAACAGTAAAATATTGTGTATTACAAAATAGCTTGAAGAGATATCTTCGAATGTTCCCAACACAAAGAAATGATAAATACATAAGATAATAGATTCATTAAGATAATAGATTCAATAAGATAATAGATACATAAGATAATAGATTCATTATCCTCTGAGTGGATAATTATACAACATAAACAGGTATCCAGGTATCAAACTGTACCCCATGAATATGTACAATTATGGCATGTCAATTAATAAATAAATAAAAAGATTGCTAGATTTAATTAAGAAAATCCCATTGACTTGTTCTCATTTTAGAGTTTTAAAATTAGTCTGACCAACTGCAAACTACCTCTTTTTAAAACTGGTCTTCTCCTGCACAAAAATCTCTGAGTCTCCTTTCTCATGAAAGAAAAATGTCCGTACTTAATTTACAAATATTTCCAAAATCACTACACAATATTTTATATATGAGTAGAATGCTGTAGACTGATTTGCAAATGAAATACTAAAATTCCCATTACCTTTAAGAGCAGTCAGCTGCCATTTTGGAAAAATTAAGATTACAACAATTTTACGCATATGAAAATATTTTTAATAATGGAAAATCATAAATTGTGTAAATAAGTAAAGAGAGAAGTAAAAAAAGAACTTAATGTTTATGTGACATTGAGAAAACATCTTTATAAAAAAATAAAGATTAAAATACAACTTTATGTGTTAACTGAAGGATGTCCCTACTCATGTAGGGACAAACCCTCATGTGTTTGAGACAGTCACAAACCTGAACCCATTTGAACAGTACATCAAATAAACATCTTGAATTATTTTACTATTGGGGAAATGATTACTTCTTAAATGAAGTGAAAATAAAAGTGAAAAAGTAGCATTACTTTGTCTTTAAGTGACAAAATAGGGTTGATATGATGCCAAAGTACGAACAATAAGGACTAAGTGAGGATGAATCATATACGAATAAAAGTATCAAAAGTCAAGAAAAATGATAAAGCAGTCAATTCTAGAGAGCATTAGTGGAAGCTAAGTATGGAATATGGTTAGGCAGCCAGTGATATTTACTTTTGAGTTTTGCTTATATATTTCTAACATTTTTTGACTGGACTGGCATTCTAACAGTTTTTTTACGAACTATTTTCAAAATATATTTTTCTCTAAACATCTCAGTTGAAATTATAAGCAGTTAAAGAAAACTAAATGAATAAAATAAAATAGTAATGATTTCAAAAGGAAAAGAGAAAATTTTGTGCACTTAATTAAAAATTGTTAGCCAGGCTTGGTGGGTCACAGCTATTATCCCAGTACTTTGGGAGGCCGAGGCGGGTAGATCACCTGAGGTCAGGAGTTTGAAACCAGCCTGGCCAACATAGTAAAACCTGTCTCTACTAAAAATACAAAAAAATTAGCCAGGCATAGTGGCACATCCTTGTAATCCCAGCTACTCGGGAGGCTGAGGAAGGAGAATTGCCTGGACCTAGGAGGTGGAGGTTGTGATGAGCTGAGATTGCACCATTGCACTCCAGCCTGGGCAACAAAAGTAAAATTCCATCTCAAAAAAAAAAAAAAAAGGTTTTAGCCTTATTTTTGCAAGCAATTTACCAGTAGATTTCCAATACACAGTAATGTTGAATGGATATTAAAGCTGTTGAGATATGGAAGAAAGTTAGTTTTTAATTATGCTGTGAGTAATGTCCTGAAGCATATTTACTTGATATTTCATGTATTGTTTAATATAATTTCCCATGAATTACATATAATGGTAAGAGATTGATATCTTTTAAAATACAGCAAATAATTATATAATTCATCTAGGAATTGCCTTGTTCATTTGCTAACATTATTACATTCTTTCAAATGCAAATAGCAAAAGTAATTTCCAACTGATATACATATGGAATACTTACTCCTCAACCATCTTAAAATGCCCAGATTTTCTCAATGACTTTCCTATTGATTTCATCATAGTCATTAAAAATTAGTATTCTACTACAAGAATAGTGTCATCTTTCCTTCATCCTCCAGTACTCCTAAATATTTACTAAAAATCACAATGCTAATAAATAATGCAAGTATTTTGTGCCTAATGGTGACATTCTATTCCTTCCTTTAAATCCAACGCACAGAGTAACAGAAATCTCATGAATGTGATTGTGCAAGGTTGCCCATAATACTTGGATCCATAGAGAGAATCATTTAACACTACTTCTTATTTCATTGAGTTGTATGCAATTCACAACCTTTTTGGCATTAGAGACTGGTTTTGTGGAAGACCATATTTCCACAGACAGAGGAGCAGGGGATAGTTTCAGGATAGTAATGGTTAACATTAGTGTTGACTTGATTGAACTGAAGCATGTCTAGACAGTTTGTAAAGAATAGTTTCTGGATGTGTCTGTGAGGGTGTTGCCAAAGAATATTAACATTTGATTTGGTGGACTGAGAGAGGAAGACCCATTCTCAATGTGGGTGGGCACCATCCAATATACTGCCAGCTTGGCTAGAACAAATCTGGTGGAAGAAGGTGGGATAAGCTGGCTTAATGAGTCTTCTGGCTTTCATCATTCTTCTCTGTTGGATGTGTCCTGCCCTTAGACATCAGACCCCAGATTCTTTGGTACTTGAACACTTAATTACATCAGTGGTATGTTGGGGGCTTTCAGGCCTTTGGCCACAGATTGAAGGCTGCACTGTCAGCTTCCCTACTTTTGAGGCTTTTGTACTTGAACTAAGCCTTTTTGGCTTCCTTGCCTTTCAACTTGCAGACAACCTATCATGGACTTCACCTTGTGATCATTTGAGTCAATTCTCATTGACTCACATCTGTAGATCAAACAAGGTTTAGATTACTTATGATGCCTAACTGGTTTTGTCTGCTCAGAAATTCTTCAGGCCTGGCCTCTGTTTTAATTTACTTCAATGATAGTTACTTTAAATTTGTACTAAACACTGGATTCATATGTACTGAGTAAAAATATGAAAATAGATGTTATAAAATTTGCTTGAAATCTTTCATCCAGGATGTTTTAAATGACATAAATTAGCAGAATTACCAAAAACAAATTTTGAAAAGACCTTGAAGCAATTTTAAAGTGTTGCAAAGTGTTAAGTAAACTAGTAGGACAAATACTTACAAATACCTAAAGGTTGAGCCTGACATATGATGCAGGATTTTTGCTCCTTAGCCCAGCTACGTCTGCATTCTGAAGAAGTAGACACATGGACATTCAAAGAGTGAGTGGAGTAGAATTTATTTAGCGAAAGGAAAGCTCTCAGCAAAGAGAGGGGTCTTGAAGACAAGTTCTTGTTCCCCCTTTCACAATTGAATACAAGGTTATTTTTTTATAAGCTGATAGGGCTATGAATTCCTGGTTGTATGTGATGTGAATTCCTGGTTGTATGTGATGTGAATTCCTGGTTGCATGTGATGTGAATTCCTGGTTGTATGTGATGAGAACTCCTGGTTGTATGTGATGAGAACACCTGGTTGTATGTGATGTGAACTCCTGGTTGGATGTGATGTGAACTCCTGGTTGGATGTGATGTGAACTCCTGGTTGTATGTGATGAGAACTCCTGGTTGTATGTGATGTGAACTCCTGGTTGTATGTGATGAGAACTCCTGGTTGTATGTGATGTGAACTCCTGG
>CAUYLG010021742.1:0-17874 GCA_963573385.1 Cacajao melanocephalus | reverse complement strand
AAAATAACATATTGAGAACAGGGGTGGAAAAGAAGAAGGGGAGATGGCAAGAACTTTCTGAAAGATTAACCAGGGTAGCCATATGCAGAAAACTAAAACTGAACCCCTTCCTTATACTTTATACAAAAATTAACTCAAGATGGATAAAATACTTAAATATAAAACTGAAAAGCATAAAAACGCTAGAAGAAACCCTAGGCAATACCATTCAGGACATAGGGATGGGAAAAGACTTTATGACTAAAATGCCAAAAGCAATTGCAACAAAACCAAAATTGACAAATGGGATCTAATTAAACTAAAGAGATTCTGCACAGCAAAAGAAACTATTATCAGAATGAACAGGCAACCTATAGAATAGGAGAAAATGTTTGCAATCTGCCCATCTGACAAAGGTCTAATAACCAGAATTTATAAAGAACTTAAACAAATTTACAAAAAAACAAAACCCAAACAATCCCGTCAAAAAGTGGGCAAAGAAGACTTCTCAAAAGAAGACATTTACACAGCCAACAAACATATGAAAAAAAAAACAACTTACTGATCATTATTGATCATTAGAGAAATGCAAATCAAATCACAATGAGATACCATCACACGCCAGTCAGAATGGCAATTATTAAAAAGTCAAGAAACAATAGATGCTGGTGAGGCTATGGAGAAATAGGAATGCTTTTATACTGTTGGTGGAAATGTAAATTAGTTCAACCATTGTGGAAGACAGTATGGCGATTACTCAGAAATCTAGGAGAAGAAATACCATTTGACCCAACAATCCTTTTATCCAAAGGATTATAAATCCTTCTATTATAAAGACACATGCACATATATATTTATCGCAGCACTATTTACAATAGCAAAGTCATGGAACCAACCCAAATGCCCATCAATGATAGACTGGATAAAGAAAATGTGGTATATATACACCATGGAGTACTATGTAGCCATAAAAAGGAATAAGAACATGTCCTTTGCAGGGACATGCATGAAGCTGGAAGCCATCATCCTCAGCAAACTAATAAAGGAAGAGAAAACCAAACACATCTCACTTATAAGTTGGAATTGAACAGTGAGAACATATGGACACTGGGAGGGGAACAACATATACTAGGGCTTGTTGTGGGGTGGGGGGAAAAGGGAGGGAACTTACAGGATGGGTCAATAGGTACAGCAAACCAGCTGGCACACATATACCTATGTAACAAACCTGCACATTCTGCATTTGCATCTCGAAACTTAAAGTAAAATTTTTAAATAAATAAATAAGTAAATAAAACAAACCACATGGATGTTAAGGTAAGCAAGTAGTTATTTTCTAAAAATAGTGAGAAAAATTGCTGTAGACTGAGAGTTGAATCTAGACATGTAAGTAAAGCCTGTGTTCTTAAGGAATTTAAATGACGGGTTGAGGAAGTAGGACATTACAGAGTGTGTGAAGGAGACCAGCTGAAAGCTTTCCAGCAGGGAGTGACATTGGTTTGATGTTTCAGAAAATAATGCTGGTGGCAATACTCATGTATTTGAATGGACAGAGATTGGAGATCAGTTAGACAGCAACTGTAATTATTTGGGTGAGAGGTCATAAGGATTACAACTAGGGCAGGGGAAGTGAGAACCTGAGAACTGAAAGGAGGGATGGAGGGGGGAGAGTGAATTGATACAAAACTAGTAGAGCTTTTGACCACTTAGAGGGTAGAAGTAGGGGGGATCATTATTTGTGAGTGAACTGACAGGGACGCTCGAAGGTTCTAATACTGACATTAATAATATTCTATGACTGAGTCACAGATTGGATTTTACATGTAGTAAGTTTTCATGACTTTTAATAGAGCTGTTTTAGTCAGCATCACAAAGGTAATGAATTGATGACAAAATATAAAAGAGGAAGTTGCATTTTTGAGTAGAGTCAATTTGTTGATATTGGAGCTAATAATTGGTAAAACAATTAGAAGAAACAAATTTATTTTTTGTTTGCTTAGAAACAAATGGATGGTTTTCTTTTTTTGCTGTAAAGAAAGATTATAAAACCATTTTCTTATTTTAATAATAAGAGTAAATACTAACATTTATTGAGCACGTCTAATTATAAGAGTAAATACTGACATTTATTGAGCACTTCATAGGTACTAGGGTCTGTTCCAGGTGGGCTTATATGTACAATTGGAATGTCGATCATATAGATCATACAGGATTGGTAATTATCAAATATCAGTAGCAGCTTCATTTTCTGTTAAAAATTATAAATACAAAAAATATTGAACCCTGATGTCTAATTTGTATTATGTTGTTTGTTCTACATTTGTTTGAATACCTATCATGCAGAAATTCTGATGCTGAAACAGAAAATGTAATAAAATATTTTGCAGTTTCTAGCTGGCTACTTGGCTTTTCTGAGCCCTTAGCTTCAAGGATTTTTCAAAATATATATTTTTTTCTGCACCACAGCTCAGAGTTGCTAAATCCAGAAATTGAAACATTCTGAGAACCAAATCATTTCAGGGTGAATCAAAGCTCTTGGAACATTGCCCTAGGATTTTGAAGATAGTGTTTAATACTGAAAAATGTTCCATATTTTTAAGGAATTCCCAATTATGAAAGCTGCCCTGTTTGCATCCCCAGCAATGGAAAGTGTCTGACACAGCATGTCTTGGCCCAGCTGTCACTCCCAAGACAAGACAGGAGGCTGTTGGTGAAGGCAAAGATCTTCTGACCCCTGAGGCTGGTGACTTTTTCCATCTCCACCTTAAAACCTAGAAATAGGCACCTTCTTTATTCTGTTGTAACAAGTGGCTCTCCCAGCTGCCATGTTAGTGCCAGTAACTGTGGGACAGTTTTGAGCAGGAGTTTCTCTCCCTGGTCAAACCCCTGCCACTATCTTGCCTGTGTTTTTGCTCACTTGTTCTCTGCAGAACTGGTGATGGGCCCAAAGATGGTAAGAGAGCGTGAACATTGACAAATCTTAAGACTGGGAGGCGTGAGTTAAGGAGGCTGACACAATGTGATGTTACTAATTGTGTCATTTGAGAGCAAATTCTTTAGTGCTTTTGTGTCTCAGTTTTCTCATCTATAAAATGAGAATAATAAAACCTACATCCCAGGGTAATTTTGGGAATTAAACAAAATAAGCACAGCATATTGTACATGATTAATACATAGGAGCTGCTGTTATTATTCACAGTAATAATAATAAAGTCGAATAAAAACAAAAGTGAAGCAAGAATGATGGGGAGCCATGGAGTAAAGGACATTAGCTAGAATACTTCACAATTCAAAAGATAACTCTTAGCAACTCCGTAACATGATGGAGGAGCTCGACTGTCATTCCACAGGGACTTTGCCTCTAATAAGCAGGATTTCAAGGTAGAGTGAAGCTGCATTAACTTGAAATATCTTGTCTCTCCTCTTCTTCTTTAAGTTCAACTCATTTTTTCATAAGCTACCTGAGCTATCCTTTTCTATGATGCTGTCACCACTGACTTTTTCTAATCATGGCCTCCTTTTGTGTTGCATGACGGCAATATATTACATACTGTCTGGTTATGTTCTCTGATTGCTTTCTGGAGGGATGGCTTCCAGGTGAGACTGAGGTTTCCCTGAGTACAGGAAATTTGCCTTATACTTCTCGTATGTACTACCTCTGAGTACACTGCGAAGAGCTAAACCAAATACCATAATGAGATACAAAGAGTAATAGCCTTAAGTTTCTTGTTTCAAACTTTTTTCAAAGTGTTTATTTTTATGCTTTATTTTTCATGGCAAAACTAGTACATATTTGCTTTACAAAATTGGAAATTTACAGAAGAACACAAATAAAATCAAAATAACTTAGGATCACATTAAATAGAAGTATGTATTGTTACATCATTTTAATTACTCTGAATACATATTAGGCTTTGAGCTTTGTGGAGTGAGAACCCTTTCTCCCACAAGCTATTTGGGATTCCTAGTGTTAAGTTTCTTATACTATATAAAACCTTTTGGGGAGAAGTTACTTTTTTCTTCAATAGATAATGTAGATTGGTGCAAAAGTACTTTTGGTTTTTGCCATTGAATGTAATACCAAAAACTGCAGTTACTTTTGCACGAACCTAATAAATTTTCCCTCAAAGGTAGAGGGAGTATGTACTTTTTCCTTGTTAATTTTCCAAATGTGACCTCACTTCCCTCTCTGGTTCATACAAATTCATAGATCCTTGACTTAGATGGAGTCTTTAAAATCATTTTATTTAAGTTTCATATTTGAACCGTGGGGACATTGCTAGCCTAGAGACTGCAGTGATAATAATCAAATGAAGTTTGGTCCCCAAGATTCAGGCCTTCTGGGCCAAGGTCCATTGCTCCTCATCCTTCTTAATGAAGAATGATAACTTTCATCTGACCATCTGTATATACTGTGCCTGTAACCTTCTCTTATTTTCCCTCTGTTGAAATCATTCAAAAAATTTCACTTTTACAGAGGTGAAATGTATGTCCAAAAAGGGATTTCTAATTGGACTAAATTAAAGTTTGCTAAATTTTAATTTAGAGGCATTTCCACTAAGTCTTTTAATTTCTTTGTGAAATTAATTCTATTTTACATTTCTTAACTTGAGAACACAGACACATATGTGTCTGCATATACCTGTACGTGTCTGTGTGTGTGTGTGTATGTAAACATACACACATTTGTATAATCTTTCTGATGAATAACACTCATCATTATTCTCCACAGCTCTTTGTCCTAGTGTAAACAAAGATTGTGTCAGAAAGCAATCAATACGAATGTTATCACTCAGGTCAGAATATATTATTATAAGGCCAAGGGAGGTTTGATTGGTAAAAACCCAGAGTAAAGAGAATTGACATGAAAGGAAAAACTTAAGCAAATAATTTCCACAATCTCCACTCTTGACTATCCTAGTATCATCTCTTCATCCTTTTATCCCACGTTTTCTCCTCTCTTATATTAGTTACCTGCTGTTGTGTAACAGACCATTTCAAAACTTAACAATTTAATACAACAAACATTTATTATCTCAGTTTCTGTAGGTCATGAATCTGAGAGAGGCTTAGCTAGGTAGTTCTGGCTCAAGTGTCTTATGAAGCTGAATTTAAGCTGCGACTCGGGGCTATAGTCATCTGAAGGATTGACTAGGGCTGGAGGGTCTGTTACCAAGCTCACTCATGTGGCTATTGGTGTGAAGCTTCAGCTCTTTGCTATGTGGCCCTTTCCAAAGGGATGCTTATGATATGGCTTTCCTCCAATCAAGTAACCTGAGAGAGGAAAAGAGGAAGAAGAGAGAGAGAAGACCAAGGAGATAGAAGCCACAGTGTCTTTTATAACCCAGTACTGGAAACTGCAAACCATCACTTCTGCTGTGTTTTATTCACTGCACAGACCAACCCTGGTACAATATGGGAGGAGACTATACAAGGATGTTAATACCAGGAGGCAGGGATGACTGGAGACCACCGCATCTCCCCTCTCCCTTAATTTTCCTCCTCTTTATCTTGAAATCTCTCCCTTCAGCATGAATTGTGGGTTACCAATTGGTAGAAATTTTGTTTCATTGCTATCTGTCATATATACACACATTATCAAATTTTAATGCTTGATAAAATGTTTTCAGTTGAAACTGTAAATGATTTGTAACTTCAGAAAAAAATATGACCAACCCTGTTTACACGGTGTTGCTGCTAGACAGTTGAGGTTGCTGTTGATGTGTGTGGACCTAAGGTGAACTCTGAAGGTAGAGATAGGATGGGGATGGTTGAGTTCTTATTTTGATAAATAGCTAGATGAATTTTTAAAAATCGGATTAGTTTCAAAATATATGTATTTAATTTCTGAAAAATTTTCTTTAGACAATAAACAGCAGTATCAGGCTTTCCATAAATGCTACTGCTAATTCTCAAGGGTCTACTTGTAGTCCTTTTCAGTGCAAGTTTTTTGGTCATAATAATGGCTGAAAGAGCAGGAGGATATCCCAGAAAGTGCCTGCGACATGGGTTGTGTGCAGGCCCTGAGGGAGCACACTGTGTTTTACCAAATTTGGCTTCACCATTGATACTGGACTTTTTAACTCCTTTTATGTATGTTGGTATATTGCAAGAGCATCAGATGCTACTAGCTGTTTTCATGACTGGTACTGGATTAGTAAAAAATGAGGTATGTTCTCCTCCAGAATGAGATAAGTGTTTGGTAGGAGCACAGGAGGGAACTGCTATTTCTGTCCTCGACTCTTCACTTTCTTTCATAAAATATTCTCATCAGCGGTACAGGTCTTTGTGTGTATACTCAAGTACTTTTGGAAACATAATGATTTGAATAAATTCCTAGTATTTGAAACAACATCCTGATGAGATTACTTTGCACTTGGCATGTCAATTTCTAGGAAAAAGACCCAATTTCATCTCTCTAGTCTGAAAAACACTGTTTTGCTCTATCATATTTCACAGCATCCCATTAGTCACCATTCATTCTATTGCAACGTAGTGGGAAGAATATTTGTTTTTGGAGTAAAAAAGACTTAGGTTCACATATCACTGCTACTCACTGGCTGGGTGGGGTGTTGTGCCTCAGTTTGCTCTTCTGAGAAATGAAATGTAATAATAGTAAAGATATTAGGAACTGTGCTAAGGACTTACCTACATTCTTCAATTTAGTCATTCTTCAATTTATTAAAATATTAGTATATGTGGTAAGTTTTCATCACATGTACTATTTTCTATATTTTGAAAATTGAGATACAAAGAGTTTAAATTATAGAGCTGATAAGTGGCATGGCAGCGTTTTGATGCAGACTCAAACGTGCATGACATTAAAGTCTTTCCTTAACCAGTTTGCTATGCAGTGCCCCATAATAGTACCAACATATGAATTATGTTTCTTTAAGAATTCCATATGAAAATGAACTTCTATCAGCCGGCAGAGTCTCATAACATTAACACTTTAAATAAATGTTAATTATCTTTACTTCTCTTATTTTGAGCAATTTAGCCAACAGATGAAAAGAAGAACATCTGTTTAGCATGATGACCTCTGTTAAAAGAGGCTTCTATTCTTAGTTTTGCATAATGATACCATGATTGTTTTTTTGGGAAACAAATTATAGATGTTCATAAAACTGACAAAGGAACAAAATGGGCACCCCTGAATTCTTTCTAAAGCTTAAAAACCTGTATGAAGAAAATGCACATTAAAGGTAGTCTTTCCTCTCTTAAGAGGTGCCTATTTTAATCATAACCTTTGGAAGAAAATTTAAATGTAAAAAGGTGAAAATTAAAGGAACTATAAATAACAACAAATGGCTACCTTGTAAATACAAAGCCACATTCACTTCTGGGGTGGTTATGTCTACAAACTATTTGAACAACAGTTAATAAGCACATTCCCGATGAAAGAAACAGCTAACTGATGTTTCATTTGAGTGCACCCTTTGTGGAGCATATTCGGAAATGTAGAGCTGGGAGATAGGGATTTCTGTGCTTTTCACATTAAGATGTTTGCATGTGCCCACCGAAGAAAATGAAGGGTTTTTCAGGTTCCCCAAATATTCCTTTGCAAATATTCATCTCTGTCAAAAAAATAATAATGTGCTCTTCTTGGATTAGCTGAAAAATTATCTCTCTTTCTTGATGGTTTTCCTTTTCTCTGTGTTCTCAGGCTGAGATAACTCGCGTATGGTTCACAGGCCAGTGTTACCTTGTTTCGTATGTAGTTTATCTTTTGGGGATCAATGACCTAGACCAGGGACAGCAGAGTCCAACTTTGGCCCTTCCCTTGCAGCCAAGGGCAGACTAGCAAGTCACTGGCCTAACTGAACTTCCCTGCATCCTGAACATTCCTACTACAAACCTGGGGGCATTGTAGGACTAAGAACTTAGGGTTGCTTTTTAGAAATTTGACCCCACATTCTTTGGGTCACAGAAAATGAGGACAACCCTAAATACTGAATTGTACTCTGTTTTTTTGTCTTTATGTTCCCATTTTTCCCTTTAATTTTTTCCCATTTTTAAGGGTACAATTATTTCCCCAGAGAAAATTATTTTATATGAAAATAAATTTATGTTTTTGAATGGTCTAGCACATAAACATGCTACTGAGTGATTAAAGCTAGCATAAAATGGATTTGAATCAATTTTTGTAATAGTTTGGTTTTTGGATTATCCAGTTTCATGTTCTGATTCCATTAGTTGCTATGTTTGATTAGGGGTAAGTTATCTAGCTGTTCTGAGTCTTATGTTCTTCGTCTTTAAAATGGGAGAAAATAACGGCGATTTGATGGGGTTGTTTTTAAAAGTCATTGATATGGTCTGTATAATGCTTGTCATGGAGCTTAGTAGAGTTAAATTTCATTGCATATGGCTTTTGACTGTTTGAGTTTACAAGGACAAGGAAAATTAACTGAACTCAGTAACTTAGTGCATTACACGAATTAGTTACGTAAAAACGACCTGTTTCTTCTAGCCTACAATATAGGTATTCAGAAGGCACGTCTATATCTCATAACTGCTATTTATTGAGTACCCTAATACATTTGTGGAAACCAATGTAATAAGTTTTTTCAAAGATATGTATTACCTAAACGAATCCTTCTAGTCACCTATTTTTATTTTATAAATGACAAAACCAAGGCTCAGGGACAGTAAGGACCTGGTCTATGATCTAACAGAGTTAACAGAACAAGAATTTAAAAGCAGTGTCTCACTTAGCCACCATGTTGCACTGTCAACCTATCAGAGAAGCTGAAACATAGACTGGGATTGTACCACAGGACCACTCAAAATATGGAATTATAAATATCCTATGAATATTTCAAAATATGCTTATTGTTTTTAAAACCTTTTAACCAGTTCATTTTTCCCAGCAAGAGCCTTTGAAAACCTTTGAGCCCATGGAAGCTTGCAAGTCTTTATTTTGACCATTGCATTAGTAAGAATATGGCTAAATTTCTTCTTTAAGCTTTTCTAATATTTTTATGTTCATGCTAATTACACCATGTACAAAGGACTTTCACATATGTTTACAAAACAAACCCTTACTATACTTTTGTAATTACAAAGTCTGCCACTAAATTATTGTTTCATGTGTTTGTGTTTCAATTATTAACTGTGGCGGCATATAACTAAAGCTGAAAACATGTCATTTCTATGATAATAAGTGAACGCAATTAGCAGCATATCTATTCCACACACAAAATATATTCATTTGCATTCTGTCTCCTTGTATTATTTAACTATATTTAGGCCAAGTCATGTCATTTCTCTGTTACCTTTTTTTCAATCTAGAAGAACTCTGTCTTATTATATAAGTGCTTTTATGATGTCTAAATAAACAGAATTGGGTGAGGTGAAGATAAACAGACACATACTTCACTCATTCATTTGGTTATTTTCCGAATATTCTCCTAAAGCTCTCAATTCTTCCAATTTCTGGTGATTATTTTTAAACTGATGAGATGGACAAACAATAAAGCTTTGCAAGTTAGTTATACAGTTTTATCAATCTCTTTTTCTGAGTTGTGAGCCAAGTCTCTTTATTACTTGCTAGCCATGGGCAAGTGGAAAAGTAGCTCTATTGTTAATGTTACTTTCACATTATGTTAGCTACAACTCTGGGTAATATGTAACAGAAACCCAATTCAAAATAGTTTTGGTAAAAACATGAATTAATATAGGGAATTTGGGATCTCACGTAGAACTCAAACATAAAAATGTAGCTGAACCTAAAAATGAATTGCGGTCAGGGACTCAAAACTCATCCAATTCCGGTTTTCTCTCTGTGCTGTTAGTGTCTACTTCTTTCTTCTCTTCTTTCCACTCTCTGCTTCATCAGCCATTCAGCTATGGCCATGGGTGGAGTCATCTGTTTATACATGGCTGCTCCTTCTCCAATCTTGTGGATTAATTACACATTTGGGATTATGAGGAGAAAAATCTTAGGAATACGAGTATTGGTCAGGCAGTTCAATCCAGTAGTCACACATATACACAAGTGAGCACAGACAAATCAATGGCATGTTTGGTTGACCGGAAAGTATTTCCAACACCATCGTCTGCTTAATATTGGTCATGTTCTCGGATCACATAAAAATCTAACATGCTATAGTGTAGGAAAGGGCAATGGTTTCACTAAATGCATTGAAAAATAACAATAATTGCTATTATTGAGCTATTACCTTTGAGTAAGGCACAGTGTTAGAAGCTTTAAAAGCACAATCAAATTTAATTTTCACAACAATACTATAAAGAGGAAAGTATTATTATCCTCATAGAATAATATGATGATGATGAGCTCCAATACTAACATTATTATTACATGATGCAATGAAGGCATAGAAAGAGCAAGAGCCATCTCAAAATTGCTCAGCCATGAAGTGGCAGAGCTGGATTCATTCTGCAGGCTCTGGGGCTGAAGAACCCATGCTGTTAACCACTAACCAGTTTATGATTGCATTTTATTTTCATTGTTGTGTCTCCTGTTCAAGATCTCAAAGTCAGTTCCTAAAAACTAAGCATCCAGAGCATTCCATTGTGCCATGATTTGATGGAGTGAGATAAACTGGTAAGTGATAAAATTGTGCTAATTATAAGAGAGTTGTAATTGTAGCAGAAATTGTCTGAAAATGGCTCTGGAACATTTATATCTTAGCCCAGTTCCATTGGTTTTTACCTGCCTAACCAGTTTTCCTTTCTAATATCCACTTTGACTGGTATACATTTTTTTCTACTCTTGTTCCTTAGAATAGAATTCCATCCTATTCTGTTAGCCTGCTTTTTCCTTTACTTTAAACTTGGAAGGCAATCCTACCCTCAAAAAAGAGAATAAATCCTAAACCAAACTCTACTTGCCCAAAACGGGTGTAAAGGATACTTTTTAACACCTATGTACATGCCATTCTTAAATGGAAAAATGTTGTCATTTAGTCACCTTTCATTCAGCACATCTTTAGAAATATTAATAAAACACCACAGATATATTCAACAATATTTTTAATTGTTTTGTACATTTTTAAATTTGTATAATTGATATTATGCCACACATAATACTGTGCTATTTGCTTTTCTTTTACTTCATCTTATACATTTGAGATCTGTATTAATTAATACCATGTATTTTAGCATTGAATAATATTCGAACACATGAGTATTATGGGATTTATTTATTAGTTAACCTACAAATGGACAACTAAGATGTTTCCATGTTTTTACTATATAAAACAATGCCACAACAATATTCTTATGCCTTTCTATACAAATATTTGAGTTTTTTTATATACACACACATACATATATATATAACATACATAACATTTAGAAATATGCATATACACATACACATAACATATATATGCATATTTCTAATGTAGAATTTCTATGCCTACAGATGTGTGTATGCAGTGTGCCTTTTCACCTTTATTATATGTTTTCAAAATGCTCTCCAAAAAGGTTGTATTCTCATCATCAGTTTATGAGTCTTTTTTTCCCTGTATGCTCATTAACACAATATTGCTCCACTTAAAGGTGTTTGTCAATGTGATATGTGTGAAATGAAAGCTTGTTTTTAATATGAATTTCCCTGGTAATTAGTCTAATATTCATTTGTGCTGTTCACCAAACATGTATGGCTACATACTTTCTGGTTTGGTGGATAATGTCACTAGTTTTGGCCAGAGCATTATTTGCCAATGAGGAGCCCTCCAGAGCTGTCTTTCCCTCTGCCACAGTGATTGGCAATGTTTGTAGTGGTGGCTGCTCCAGTAGTTTGGGTTTTGGATAGAACTCCCAGCTAATTTGCACGGGTCATGGAGTATAAGTGAGAAATAAACCTTTGTTGTAATATGTCAGGGAGGTCCAAAGATTGTTTGAGGTAATATAACTTAGCCTATCCTGACAAATACTACTTATATGATCAAGCATTTTTTAAAGTGGGTGTTTGTATTTTATCATCTGTGAGTTATTTGTATATATTATTTCTAAATTTTTCTATTAGTTCAGCTTTTCTTGTTGCTTTGGCAGAGTTCTATATTTATTAACAATACTGATACTAATAAACTACCTTTTCTAATCTGTCTTCATATATTTTGCATATAGTATCTTTTATCATAGAGATATCTTGCTATCTTGCATTTTTATGTTGTCGAGTTTAACAATGTAGTCCCTTATTATTTGTGCTTTTATGTTTAAGGAATCCTTACTGCCATGGTTTCTTTCTTTTCTTTTCTTTTTTTTTTTTTTTTCTTGAGAGAGAGTCTCACTCTGTTGCCTCAGTTGGAGTGCAGTGGTACAATCTCGGCTCACTACAACCTCTGCCTCCTGGGTTAAAGTGATTCTTGTGCCTCAGCCTCCCCAGCAGCTGGGATTACAATGTCCACCACTTGGATAATTTTTGTATTTTTAGTAGAGATGGGGTTTCACCATGATGACCAGCCTGGTCTTGAACTCCTGACTTCAAGTGATCCACCCGCCTTGGCCTCCCAAAGTGCAGGGATTATAGTCTTAAGTCACCTAAGCATATTTACCAATATCATCATCTTCTTTCTTCTTTCTTCTTCCTCCTCCCTGCCTCCTCCTCCTCTTTCTTCATTGTTGTCGTCGTCATCATCATCGTCTTATTCTCCTCTTTTTTTTCCTAAGAGTTAGGGTCTTGCTCTGTCATCCAGGCTGGAGTGCAGTGGCACAGTTCTAGCTCACTGTAACCTCAAACTCTTGGGCTCAAATGATCCTCTGGCCTCAGTCTTCCCAGTAGCTGGGACTACAGGCATGCTGCCACCACATCAGGCTAATTTTTGTTTTTGTAGAGACAGGTTCTTGCTGCATTGCCCAGGCTGGTCTCAAACTCCTGGCCTCAAAGTGCTAGAATACAGATATGAGCCATTGCACCCTGCTCAATATTTTCTACTAATAGTTGTAGTTGTATTTTTCAATTTAACATCTTTTTATACATTTAGATTTCACTTTTGCTTTGTTTATGGTGTATGTTGCAGATGCTGCTATCGTCTATACCTACCTACGCTTTCTTGCAACTGCAGAGAATTTCTGCATGCTGACTATTCCCTTAAAAGTATCTGCATCTTCTGTGCATAGGAGCTTTCTCTGACATAAGACAGGTATCAAGATCCTGGGCTGGTGTGGGGGAAGTTGATGCCCCTGGCGCAACCTTAAAACAATGGAATCCATAGCGGTTTTAGGCACTTCAGGAGCCGTGGCTTAAGGTGCAGAGATAGGCAAGCTCTAGAACCCTCACCACACACAACCAGTCCAAAAATGGCATCAGGAAACCCTGATCACAAAAATGCAAATCTCTAAAGGGGGTGGATCCCAAATTCCTGAGGAATATGTACTTTGCCAAGAAATACAACAAGAACGGCCTAAAGAAGATGCAGGCCAACAATGCCAAGGCCACGAGTGCACATGCTGAGGCTATCAAGGCCCTTGTAAAGCCCAAGGAGGTTAAGCCCACGATCCCAAAGGGCGTCAGCCACAAGCTTGATTGACTTGCCTACATTGCCCACCCCAGGCTTGGGAAGTGTGCTCGTGCCCACGTTGCCAAGGGGCTCAGGCTGCGCTGGCCAAAGGCCAAGGCAAGGATCAAACGAAGGCACGTGCTGCAGCTCTAGCTTCAGTTCTAGCTCAGACTCCCAAAGGTGCTCAGGCCCCTACAAAGGCTTCAGAGTAGAGATCTCTGTCTGCCAACCTGAGGAGAGATGGACTGGTGTGACCCCCCTGGGATGCCATCTGCATGGGGCTGGGGTCTTCCTGTGCTATTTGTACAAATAAACCTGAGGCAGGAAAAAAAAATGGGATCCACAGATTCTCAGGGTCTGCCAAGCTAAGACACTGTGTGAGACTTTTTACTTTTATTTTTGGAAAGCCATTTTTCTCAATGCCTTATATTGAGAAAATCTACTCTTTTTGCACAGATTCAATGAAATAATCTTGTATGAGCTTGGTTCCATTTTCCAACTCTCTGTTCTGCTATTCCATTCATATATTTCCACCAGTACTGCACTGTTTTAAAAACTCTGCCTTCCACACATCTTTCTTATCCTGTTATGCAAGTTCTTATCTCACTTTTCCTTAGAGAATATCTACCCATGTTAGTCCTTTATGCTTCCCAAATGAATTTTAGAATCATTTTGGCAAGTTCCATAAAATATTTCAACAGGATTTACATTGGAATTTTATGGAATGTATATATTGATATTGAGATCATTTATCCTCATAAAACTGAATCTTCCTGTACATGACAGATAAAAGTGCCACATCCCTTCATTTAATGAGAAATTCAATTAAGTCTTTCAAAAAGATTTTTTAAAAATTTCTCCATAAAAAGACTTTGAACACCTTTTATGAAATATATTATTGGTTTACAGTATTTATTCTCTATAATCAATGTTATTTTTTGTTCTATTATATTTTCTAAGTAGTTAATACCGCCTCCACTGCTGCATGCTCATCATTAATCCTTGCCATTAATGGCAAGTATTAATTTAGCTCAATTCTGTGCCAAGCACTATAGTAGTTGTTGAGGATATAGTAGTAAGCAAGACAGTTGGTTTTGCTCTCTAGGAGCTTCCAGTTCAATGGAGTAAGATGTCTCTTATTAGTGAGTATTCATAAATGCTATGAAAAAAATGATACTGTAAGGGGAAAGAACATGACTTGGGGAATAAAATTCAGGAAAGGCATCTCTAAGCAGAAACATGAATATGGTAAGGAAAAAAGTTACTCAGTATCTTTGGGGAAAATCCTTCCTGGCAGAGGAAATAGCAAATGTTGAAGCCCTACGACAGATAAATTCTCAGTATGCTAATATTTTATCCAAAAATCTCAACTATCTTAATTATTCTAATTATTTAATTAGAGTTTCCACTGAATTTCTACACAGACAATACTGTCATCTAAAAATAATAAAGGAGTATCACTTCTTTACCAGTCTCTATAACATTTATTTGTTTTTCTTATTTTATGAGATTGACTGAAAACTCCAGTACGATATTAAGAGAGACAGTAAAGATAGTTTCCTTAACTTTAATAAGAATGTATCTAAATGCTTATAATATGTTTAGTAAAAACCATTCATGAGGTTAAGGAAGGTCTTTTTCCTATCCTCTTACTATTTCTTTAAATTGGTAATAAGTAGTACATTTTTCTGCAGACTTTTAATAAAAATTAGCAGTGACCTTGGCCACTCCTCTGAACTCTGATTCCTATCCTAAGATGCACCAATTTTAACTATTTGTCCTCTGCTTTAGAATTTCCTCTACATTTTTGAATAATACACTAATATGATTATTTCTTTGTTTTTTTAGTTGTAGACATTATTTTAGACTTCCTACTAGAGGAGCTTAGGATTTAGTTCTGTTTTTACCACTCCATTCACACTTCTTTTACCCCCTTCTTCTGACAGTTATATCAATTTTTTGTTAATATACTATTCAGTGTTATGATATATGGATATAGATATCTAGATACATATTTCACAACCTAATCCTATAGTATACTACATGTACATTTCCCATGTCACATTTTGTTTCTTTCCTTTCTTGTTTCTGCAGAGCACATCCTCCAGTCACTTCCTGAAAAAAGGATACCAGTGGGAGGTAATACTTAATTTACATCTTTATTATGTGTAAAAAAAAAGATTTTTACACATAATAAAAGGAAAGGGAATTTGTAATGACTGGAAAGGGAATTCTGTAATAAAATAGCATTTCCTCAGAATTATGAGTGTTATTTTTGCATTGTCTTCTAGTTGCCAGTGTTGCTATTAAAATGTCTGATGTCATTCTAATTCTTAATACATTTTGTATGTTTTTTTCCTCACTAGAAAAAAAGTTAAGTTTTTATCACTAGAAGCTTTTAAGTTCTCTTTATCCTTGTTTCTTGAAATTCCATGATAATGTTGCTCAAAGTCTGTTTGTGTTTATGTATATGTATCTTCTCACATTCATTGTGATAGACACCCAGTAGGCCTTTTCATTTTGAAGACTCATACCGTTCAGTTATAGGATTTTTTTTTTGGTCTCTGTTCTTTTACACTTTTCTCCTTCCTGTTTCTCTGTTCTTTCTTTCTGAACTCTGACTAGTCACATACCCGTTCATCTTTTCTTTCTTTTTAAGTCTCTTGGGATTTTTTACTTTGCTTTCTGGGAGATTTCTCCAACTTTATATTTTTATCATCCAATCCTTCTTTTAACCTTTTTATTTCTGACACCATTAAAATTTTTTTTTCAAAGACCTCTTTCAGTATTTGAGTGTTTATTTTTTTCAGATTTCCTATTCTTATTTCAAAAATGCAATATCTTCCCTTTTCTTTGAGAATATTACATTATTTCTTTAGAAGTTTTCTTCTGCTTCTTTTGTCTTTGTATCCTCCATTTTTCTGTTTCCTTTATTTGCTTTGTTTCTGTCTCAAACGTTTAGTGATCCATCAATGCCTGTTCATGTTAAAATCTGAAGCACAAAGGAGCTAACCAGAAATAGGCATGTTGGGTTCCCCATAAAGTGAATTCATTGTAAAGTGACAAGACAGTTATTATTAGGTGTTTGCTCTTGGGCAGGTTGCTTTTCTCCACCGACAAATGGTCTGTCTGAGGAATATAAGCATGGCTGCTGGTCCAGGGCCAAAGGGAGGAGAGGTTGGAGTTCTCACACATCAAGATGTAAATGCTCACTGAGCTATCGTGTTTTCACAACCACTCCCTCAGCTCTAGTGTTTCTGCCCAAGCTCCCTCTAGTTTAAGAGAGTGAGTCTTCAGGCATTTGCCTGTTACTGAGATGATAGTGGCCCTGCTCTGTTGGGTGGATGAGGGCATCTAGCACTCTAATTTCTTTGAATGCAAATTTTCAACTAATCTTCCTGTTAGTACCGACTACGTCTTCCTGAAATATAGTGTTTCTAAGTCCTGTGTTTTTCAGAGCTCAAAAGCATAAACTAGATTATTTCTTGACTCCATATCCTCTGCCTTGCTCCTCCACAAATGCAGACTTCTAAGAGAAAGTGAGTTTGTTTTCCAGCTTCCAGCATTTTGTAGACATTCCTTGTTATTTTTCTGATTCCTTTCTCCTTGAGGATTTTGCCTTTCTGACACCTTTGTCATCATTTAAATGGGGTTTTAAAAAGTTAAATGCATGGAAGAAAGAGTAGTTTTTAAATGGCAGGGCAATGCTGACAAAGTTGCTAACAAATTAATTCCTGCTAGTCAGTTATGAAAAATCTGAATATATAATAATATTAGAGATGTAATTATTGATATTCTTGTTATTGTTGGAGTTATTGTTAGGGTTAGTTGGAATAAGTTGAGTCTGTGAAAGGTCACAAATCCTTAATGACGAGAGAGATCCAAGATGGCCGATTAACAACAGCTCAGGATTGTAGCTCCCAGTGAAAGCGCAGAGAGTGAGTGGACGCCTCAATTTCAGATGAATTTCTGTGGCCCACAAACTGGGAGATTCCCGGCGGAGGAGCCACACGGGTTGCCTGCGTGACTCTTTTAGCCAGCGCGGCTGTTTTGCCGGAGCCCCAGCGCGGTGCAGCGCTTCTCAGTGTGGAGTATACACGACTGGGTGCCCTTTGAGTTGGGCTCGGCTGGTCCCATCCCCACAAGGAGAACAGCAATTGGAAGCACTGAGGACTGAGAGTTTCACAGTAAGCACAGCTGAACCCAGGAAGGCCTCGCTCAGTGGGGAAGGGGCGTCCGCCAAAGGAAAACTAAGAAACAGAAAAAACTTCATCACCAACAAGCCGGACGGCCACTCAGACCCAATCTGAAAGTCAGCAATTACAAAGACGACAGGTGGATAAATCCACAAAAATGGGAAGAAACCAGTGCAAAAAGGCTGAGAACACCCGAAATCAGAATGCCTCTCCTCCTACAGGGGATCGCA